>JAWLRI010000203.1:6073827-6093596 GCA_034781795.1 Crypturellus tataupa | reverse complement strand
CAATGAAGCACAAATACAGTCCATTGTATTGCCTTAATAATTAAATAAAATGAAGCTTTTTACACAGAGTGTGGCAGGAAGCTGCAAAAATAAAAGGGCTACATGAAAAGAACTTCCACTGCTTTGGAAACTAAAAAGTCTTTCTCTATTATTAGCCACCACAGCTTCATTATCCAAGTCAGTAAGGATAAGTTGATCTGAAAGATTTCTTAGATAATGAGTTTTGATTGTATTTCTGCAACCTTATGAAGGTGAAAGATCAATAAGCATCCAATTTAAAATAATGATTTATTTATTGATATTACTCTAAACTTCTGTAACTGCAAAAATGTTTAATACAGTCTCATGGACTCTATTAGTAACAGTATGGCTTAGCTGCATACTTAACAATAATATCACCATGTAAAAGAACAGCTAAAGGTAGCAAGGCAGCAAAACAGCAAGTAGATTTGAATTCCTCTTAAAGGGATTAGTAAATCCTTCAATAATCATGCTTAGCATGCCCAAACAGCTAGGACTAATGTATAGATGTCCCCATCTGGTCACCTTAGTTCATGTATTTCGCCCATGAAATACAAATGCCTAATTTATCAGGATTTTTTTTCTAAGACAATTATTGTAAACATAAACACAAGACACACTTTTTTACACAGGTCTTCAGGACAAGGTATTGTTAATTTACTATGAATATAGATAAAAAATAATCATTTAAAAATGCCATAGTCATATTCTAATAGTCATCCATATAGCCGGCCTCGCAGAGATGGAGAATGTCAGTGGAGACCAGCAGTTTTATATGTTTAAAATCACACAATAAAGCTAACTGGGCATAGACAAAGAAATGGGCTCCCCTCCACATGAAAGAGCTTTTGCGCACTCATTTTTTAAAACTTTGAAGCACTATGCCTTAAAAAATAAATACTTTTTCCCTTTTCATTTGCTAAATACATATTCTTGTTATTTCAACATTTGATTTATCATCCGCTATAAAGTTGTATGTCTGATCTGGGGTTGGCAACCTCACAAATGCTGGGCTACTTTCATTTACTTCATGCTTTACTTGGTAAAAGCTGAGGAAAAAGAAACCTGTTTTCACAAACAGTCCATAGGAGCCTATAATAATGATAAAAAGAACATTAAATAAGGCCTTATAACTTTACTATCTGTGACAACTCAGAACAAATGTCTCTGTCTTTTTTTTTTTTCCAGGAATTTATTTACTTACAAAAGAGTAGAAAAAATAAATCACAAAACAAAAGAGCTGGTTATACTAACCACCACATTAGTATTATCTATGCTATCCTACCTAGCAGGCATTATCCCCTCTGTAGTACTCAAATAGCCTTGACCAATCCAGCTTGTTTTATTTAAGTACAGTTCTCCCACCAAAAAGTGACACCTAAACACTCCATTTGCCCTATTCTTCAGAGATGCCCCAGGGCCTTCCACTTATCATATCCAAGCCTACAAAATGGGAAGGGATCTCCATTAAAAACTCAGAAAAAAAGCAGAATGCTTAGCACTAGTAAACACTAATTAGGAAGTTTTACTTCCAGAGAAACCCAAGAACCATCAGACCCATCATGGAGGAAGCACAAAGCGTTGATGCCAGTGAATGATTCAACAGTGGGAATGAATTTGGATGTGAGACTGAGCAAGAACTCATTGCCGTCTTGGTGCACAGTCCAAGCACCATGAAAAGGCCCCGAACAGGTTCCCTTTCCACCGCCAAACCTCATCCCCAACAGAACGATAAAACATTCTCTACACAAATAACGTTCACCTGCACATTAACATATATATTTACGGTCAGAAATTTAGAGATGCTTGGCATTTTACTCCATGTACTTCTACTGTAAACCTTTATCAAACCGTCAATAAGCATTTTTATCCATTACATATATGAGATTTTTCAAAAGTGGTTCTGTTTATAAAGAATAGATCACTGATAAAAACAGATTGTTTCCATTAGAAAAAAATATGGATCACAGATACACCGAAATTAAGAAATCTACTGCATTTATACTGTGGTTACTGAATTAATTGTACTTATTGAGATTTTTTTTTATTATTTCCACTTATCTTTACAAAAGTCATATTCAATTTTTCATTTGAAAAAATTAATCATAAAAATCAAAAATCTTCCATCTAGACTATGAATTCCACTTTTGTTCAAAACATATTTCCTCAATCTAAATTTAATTCTCAACATGTTTTTTTCATTCACAGTGTTAATTAGCTATAATGATTTTCCGAAGAAACTGGGCAAACAACTATCTTGAGCACTGCATATGTTTTAACCATGAAAAAAATTTTAATGACAGATAACAATGCTAAAGAAGGTGCTTTGCACTCCTCTTTTGACAAAGTTGACTGAAAGTGAGTTTACATGAAACAATTCTTTAATCATTACCTGTTCTTCTATACATCTCCAAGCTATTGGAAATATTATGCAGTAGGATGTCTTCATTTTAGGTGGTTTTAGCAAATTCCTAATATGCAGCACTTTTTTCTGCTCTCAGTATCCTGCTTACTTTACATTTTTTCACTTAATATATTTTAAAGTATTCTTCAAATATATATTTTTTCAATATTTGTCTTCAAGTATTTACATAATTATTTATCTTGAAGTATCTACTATTCAAACTATTGCACAGAGTTGCCCCACACCAACGAAATAGCTTGGGAAAGCAAATGTGAGTCAATATCACACGAGAACAGCAACAGCACCTTCCTCTTTCGGCTGGTACAAATGACTGCAGTGCCCAGAGCAACTGGATCAGATTTGCAGCCTGGATGTTTAACCAGTATCTGATACAGGACAAAGATGACACACAGGAAAACCAGACAGAATTTAAATGGGCACGTACGAGAGTGTAATCTATAAACCCCTTGAACTTTTATAGATCTGCTTTTCCACCAAAACAGTTCTGAGGCCCTAAAACACTCCTACGCAAAGAACCAGGAGTTCTGGTTTTAATTCCCTGTCACAAAGTGTATTTTGACTCCAGAGACTGCGTGTGCCTTAATCTGAGTCACTTCACTTTAGGAAGGGAGAAGCAGCAGAAGGATTCAGACCATGAAGAAAAAGAAGAATCCACTTTTCACATAGTCAGAGAGGGACAAGGAGGAGTGAACTGGCCTATGGTCTCAGCAGAGAAACAGGAGTCCGACAATCCTGTTTCTGTTCCCGGGCCTATTACTGCACTTTGCCCTAACAAATCTTTGAATAAAGTAGAAAAAGACAAAAAGACATTTGAACTTAAGACCAAATTATTCGATCCCAACAATATCAATTGTTAAATATAACACAACTTACAGTTACTGAGTCATTTCATATATTTATTTTGAATTTTTTACTGCTTTCACAGTTAAAAAGTCATTAAAATCAATTCCGGCAGTCAGTAATAAGCACATGTGAGAACACAGCAATAATTAGTTGAAGCCATTTAATTAAATGAGAAAATAAATTACAAAGGATTGGTTTAGTTCTAGCTTTGCTGTGAACTTTCAAGAAACTTTTTTCTTTATTTATGAAAGTGTGTGTCTTTTAATAAGACAAAGGGGCACATTGTGCACATAGGCAACAAGGAATGCACCTATTGTCATAGTTGAGTTTCTGTATTAAAAAATAATAATAAACAATCTTTTGTACATTTCCCAAAACCCAGGAAAGATCCTAGTAGAACAGCAATTAAACAAAAGTCCTCAGAGATTTGAAATTCTGCTTTATCATTTCTGAATGCCTCCATGATCCTCTAAAAATATACAAAAATAGACAGCCTTACTTGTTATTATTAACAAAATGACAAAAATCTTTTAGTAGCAGTATAGTACTAGTTAGTGATGTGATAAGTAAAAAAAAACATGTTAAAGAGGAATATTAAGGCTATAAATTGAGGCACTACAATCACGTTTACCTGTGAATTAACCTTGGGTGACTCTCCCCAACACTGTTTACATTCAGTACTCGGCGCTGAGCCCATGCCTCATTTACTACCCACTACAAAACTCTTTCTAGAGAGAGAATTAATTTCTAATGGGACTTTCTATAGTATTCATCACTATAATCTTCTGTGTTCTTCAGAAAAGTTAATGAATTTGTAACAACATTACTGTGAGATGAAGAGACTGTATTAGTCCCATTTTATAGAAAAGGAAATGAAACAAAGACCAAGGGTATAATCAACTATTAATCAGGAGTAGCCAATTTGAAAAAGCTAGAGTTGGAATTTTCAGAATACTAGGAATTGTATAGCAGTGCATACTTTAATTCTTATTTTAGGGCTCATTTTCAATTCTTCCTGCTTCCACAGCAAAATAGAAGCTTCAGTTAAGGGCGGGGGGGTCTAATTATGACCAAGAACCACACAGGAATAAACTGCTCTCCTTCTGGGCTGGCTTCTTCTTTGACCCAAATACATCACCCCATAAACCATTCAGTTGATATCTTCTCTCCTAACAGTAAGGAAAGTCTGGAACTGGGAGCAGGAACAAACATACACACGCAAATCTATAACCACTAGCCATTCTCCAAAGGATTCTGTCTCATAATTTCTTATTACACGTTCCTAAAACCAAACCACATGATTAATGCTTTTCATAAACTCATAAAATTCCTCTCTGAGAAGTATATTCGATATTTTGGTCCCAAAAGGTCAAGTCAGCCTGCTACCAGACCTGTAACAATATAGCCAAGATCCTACTAACAACTTAAACACCACCGTGTTTTATAGGGTGAGGTGAGGGTGACATGATCCCACATGATCTCTATCTACAGAACAATTGAAATGTCTTACCCACATTTGTTTATATTTTTGTTTTAATATCTAATAATTACAATTACATTAAACTGAAAACTAGGCTAACGGACACCAAGGAATGTCACCATGCCCTTATTGAAAGGGATTTCTTAGGGTCAAGTTGCATGTGTAATGGGTGGTCATTAAACTTGAAAAAATAGATGGCACACAAATAAGACTGTTATTTTAATAGAAAATTAAAATGTTTAATGGCCAAAGGAAAGGTAGGAGAAAGAAAGGTGGAAAGGGTCTTCATTCACTGAGTAAATTGCTTATCTTATGTATAAATATGTACATATTAGTAAGAAGTTTGTTGGGAAATTATATTTCAACAAGTATTTTTATTTCTCAGACATTTCCACCAGTAACATTATTTCAATATTTTTATTACAGTAAAGGGCAAACTGCAACTTTTACATACCAGAGCTGGTAAGTTTTCATAATAAATCTGTACGACTGAATTACTGCAAATAATCTTGTGAATAGAACTTTTTTTGAGTGTGTGAGGGAAGCCCCCCCACACAGGCACAGAATAGAGCTGTTCTATTTTTGCTGCTTGAAAGCACTTTTAAAGCTAGAGTAGGAAGCTCCCTCACAACTGTAACATCAGCGCCAGTACAGTCAGCCTTCCCACACTGTTCTATTTCGGGAACACTGTTCAAGACGGTTCTGAAAGTTGTGTTCTCACCTCTTCCCTGTGCAGGCAAGTCTGACCCTCCTGCTCTTTACGGTTACCGTTCTGCAGCTCCTACACGGGGTTGTTGAGTACGGTACTATCTGTATTCACCTCTGTTTCCCAAAAAGCGGCTTTTGAAACCAACTTCCACTCTCAAATGCTAGAAGTCGTGTTAATTCGTGACCAAAATAAACCTTGACTGCATTGTATGGGAGTTAGGCATTAGCACCAGACCTATTTTCAACCAGGGTAATTATTTCTGACCTTTCATAGCAGTGCGTGATTCACTCCTCTGCTCCTTGTGTCACATTTACTACACTATCATTTTCCTTGTTAGGTTGGAGTATGTTGGTGTTCAACATTATTTGCCCATTGTTACAAAAGAAAAAGTCATTTTTTGTGAGGTCCAGCAACTGGCAAAACTTGCATCTTGGTTAAACGTGACAGTGGAATGCAACTCAAAATCCTTCAACAATTGCTAATTATATACCTCATTTTCCACGTAAAGACAGAGCACATGAGAATGAATTTCATGAAAGCTCAAGTTTTAAAAATCATACAGCAACAAATCAGTTCTTAAATTTCTTATCTTGTGTTCTTAATTTTTTAAAAAGTTCTCTGCTGTAAGGAGAACAAAACAACATTGAGATTAGAGTCAAAATGACAAAATTAATGTAAGTAACCAAGGTAACCAAACAAGAGTTAGGAAAAGCTACCCTTGATTTTCTCTACTACTACTACTAGACTCACTAGACTAATTAAGTTATGAAGGGATATGTATCCTTAAGTTATGTATACTTAAGTTCTAAAAAGCTAAAATTAGGCAACATTTTAATTGTCTAAGACAATTTAATCGTCTTAAGAAGTAAAAAAGCAGATATGTCAATGTTAAGATAAACTTGATGCAGTGTTCTAAAAATTAAGATTTATGATTACCTGGGTTCCATTAAACAGTCTAAGGTGACGTTCCTAGAAATTTTAAACTACCAGTCACAGACACAGCTCAACTGTTTAACTGAAACAACTACATTATTGATGAGGTTCCATGAACAGCTGCAGACCATTTACAAGACTAGACAACAGCATGGCCCATTAAACACTTTAGAAACCAAAGAACTGAAGCATTCTGAGTATAATATTAGTAAAAACAGCAACAATAAAAATATGTTCCTCATTTAACAATTTTTTAAAAAAATCAATATAGAAAAAAGTTCTAAATATTTACTATTATAGAGCATTTTTAAACTCACACAATTGGTATTGTATTAAGCCAAAAATATACATGTGTTTTAGTTTATAAGAAAAACTCTTCAGTAAATGGTTTTTTGTTTTGTCACCACAGACAATTTTTGTAGTATCTTAATCCTTGTAATATTCTTCAAACGAAAGAAAAATGGTAGAGAAATGTACAAAAAAAAGACAAGAGGAAATCTCATGAATATTATAGAAGACATTCAAATTTATCCCTACAAGAAATTTTCTCCATAATGATCTAGATGCTTCATCCGTTTCATAATTCTAATATTCAATACCATAACTCTATTATGCAACTTAATTTTGCAACATATTAGTATCAGTGCTCTCTAACTTGATTTTCTTTTCTTTTTTTTTCCTTAGTCACCCAGTCTATGAACATTGGAGGGAGCTCTGATTTTCTTGTTCTGCCAGCTGAAATGGCACTTCTAAAAACAACAACATCAAATTATTGTTTGAATTCACATGTTATTACCAAGTAGGGATGTTTCTTATCATGTAGTTAGTGGGAGCAGTCAAATTTTAAGGTTATTTTCAATCCTACTCGTATAATACTCAGTTTACTCTATAATCCTTATAAAAAATGTGCTTTGATTCCTTTTAGAAGTAGAGAGGGAAAATGAGTTTTATTTATAAAATGACTCCATGCCCATGAAAATACTCACAACAAGGCAAAATTATAAATAGTATTTTAAAAATTGCTTGCACTGTTGTGTGCATGTATATGCTCAAATTTTCAGACAAATTTAGGCTTGGGAGTACACAAATTTTAATACATGTTTTCACATTATAACTTCTATAACTTAATATCTCAACATTTTCAACTCTTGACTTCCATCCCTATTTCGTTGAACTTTGTTTAAGAAACATTAAATCTATAGTCCAAATGTCATATCTTCACCCACATTACTTGACTTGTAGAAATTCAAGTTGAGATTTTTCATCCTTTTTGATTTTTTTTTTTTTTTTTTTTTTTTTTTGAGGAACAATTAAAAAGAAAGACTTTTCTGAAGCAATATGAATCCAGGGCGCTTTCAGCAAAGCAGCACTCTGGACTGAACAGGAATGAAACATTTTTATGCTCCAGTGTACAGTCGCTGTTACTGTACTCTCCTACACTATTTTCAAGTAATTAATTCCAACAGAAGTTTGTAATGTAAAAAATATGGTATGCTAAAGAACAATGGACAGTAGAATATTTTCATAAGACAACATAAGCACCTGTTCATTTAATATCCTATCACGAGTTTTTAAAGTAAAATCTGCTGACTTAAAATCATTCTTACTGCTTTTTACTCATACTGAGAAGTAAATGCCAAATCAGTAAAAAAAAGCCAAATATTAAATTTAAATTATTTACAAATGAGATTACATAAATATAACATTATCTAATTTAGCCTACATAAGCTTTAACATAGATAAGAGGAAATATCTCAACTTTTATCAAGGAAGAAAATACAGACTGATGAACATGAGAAGAAACAGAACCAGGGTTTTTGCCTTACTTCCAAAGATTATGTTGTAGGGCTGGCAGTAAAGCACATAAAATAATAATCCATGTGGCTAAGCTAGGCAAATGGAAATAACAGAGGGAAGAAAAATGAGGCCCTAAAGACTGGTTTTCTCGGCCTCAAAGGAATCACCTATTCTTCACACAAAATTTATTCTTTGTGCAGAAGACAGTGTCAAGCAGTGGCTGAGCTCAGTGACTTCTTTCAGAAAGTTACTTGGAAAACTGAATTTCCACCTCAAACAGCTACAGCAAACATTAAAAGTAATATTTTACTTCCCTAGCATTACTTTTTTTCCTCCCTACAAAACAGGAACTGGATACGGCTGTGTTATCATCAATTCATGACTCTTCCAGCCAAGGGAGAAAAACCTCCTCACTGAAATGAACTGAATAAGCCTCTTCCTCATTTGCTTTGTCAGATGATTAGCTTAATACAGAAAATATTTCAACTTTTTGAGGGATATCAGACAGTGACTTTTTGACATTCCTTTCCATCTACCTGATTTATCATGTAAAGAAACCTGTCAAGCTGTAGCAAATACTATTTGTCAGTCTATTTGTATTCCTTATTTGAAAAGCCACGATCATGCATATCATCTGTCCCTGATCTTCACAGGACATTTATTGTGGTAGGCAATCCCTTGTATAGGGCATGTCTTTCTGGACATATTCTTTATTATTATAGGATAGGATATTTGCATGATGCAGTTGTACATTGTCTTTCCTAGATTAATTTCATTTTTCTCTTTTGACCGTTTAGTCTCCTGTTCATTTTAATAATCATCTCCCTTCATCTTTTCTCCCATTAGCCATTCCTAATGTCATGAAAAGATCTAATATTTCATACCCTGTTGAGTCATATTTTCATTAACCTGTACAGAAGCAGGACTATTTCTACTCTTGCAAAGTAGAATTCTACAATTATGATTTCTTTCACTCGAAAACTGTGAGATTTTTGCTGTTTTGCGTAGCTTGTCATTCTTCCCAAATTATCCTCATAGCCATGGCATTTTAAAGGGATAACATCACAAAGGAATTCATAATTCAGCATCTCATAATATTTCAAGAGAAATCAAATACATAGATTTTGATTCTGCACCACTGTATCTTCATGCTCCTCGAGACACACATTTTTCAACTTTCCCTTAATGCCTTGCTTGCTATTGCGTCTATTTTGCTAATGTGCATTGTTGCACTATTGACCTCAGCTTGCTCTTCCACTTTATGTCAATAATACCTTTTATACCAAGTGTCCAGTCAATTACAATTTGCTGTCAGTGAGTTCTATTGCCGGAACGTTTTAAAACAAAGAAAAAATGATAGTAAATAACAATGACTCATAGGCTACTTTACATTATGTTGAAATTGAGCCAGGCAGAGAAAAAAAAAAAAAAAAAGTTGAACTTGACAATTTTAACCCAGTATAAGATTTCTTAAAACTTACTAAGCCCAAGGTTTTGCTGTTATCTTGAAACAGAAATGACCCTCAATTCACTTGAATGATCATCCAGGGGCCTTCACTGAACATCCCTGCAAGGGTTTCACAATGCTAATTCTAAGTAGAAATGAGTGTTGTAGGAGGATTGCTCTTCTGATTTTTACAAATATGTATGCCCAGTTGAAGTAGTTCAGTACTCAAAACCTCTGAATAGTCTTCCTCACATTAACTAGACAGTTGCCTTGGGTGCTCAGACTGTAGTAATGGAAGAGACTAAACTATCTTTAGCTGTTTCATATTTGCCAGTAGTGCAGAATACCCCAGCTGACACACAATAACGTGTTCATTTGTCTGGGAACCTCCAGTCAAAGGAACCAACAGAGGTTCTCCTACAAACCCTAAATCCTGTACCTATTGAAGTCAGGAATCTTTTTCTACTTCAATTGGTTCATGATCTTTCCTTGAAGTCTTGCTGACAGAAGATTCTCTCTTTTCCCTGGAAAGCCTGCACTTGAAACAATTCTGTAAACCCATCACAAAGGCAAAAGAACTGTTATTCCCTTCACTATAAGAAGATAAAATTAAATGATGGATCCTTTCCTATTTTATTTGCTTCTTATGACTCCAGTTCCAAGGTGCTCTAAGGCTTTCCAGGTGTTTGAGGACTCACATCTTTGAGGATACATTAGAGAAATCAACGTATACACACCCTATTGCAACCATTTATCAAAGTACTCATCCCTATGACTCTCAGCTGCAAAATATACAGATAAAATAAAATATTGCATATATGCAGATGTCTTGATCAGTCTCTTTCTCATTTCCCAACTGTTTCACATATGGTCCCCTACCACAAAAAGCAATTCTTCTGAAGTTCTCCAAACCGTGTCCCTTACTCATGTCTCCCTTACTCATGTCTCATACCACTCTTGTTTCAATCATGTATGTTCATAATTTACCGTTTTAAAAGATCCGTTGAACAGTCTATTAGGGATGAAGGCCACTAATTCAGACTTTTCTTTACTTGTACACTTTATAATGCAAACAATAACTATTTTTTTTTGTTCTTAGGTTTTGCTCTTGTTTGTTCTAAAGATAGCAGCATATGTAAATGAATTATCACTAAAATGAAATGCATGAGCCCTGTATTGCACTGATAGCATCTGTAAAAGGATGCCCTGATACAGGGATTCCCTGACCAGCAAAAGCTATTACAGACAGAAATAATCCTTATCCTTATTTCAAAAATAGAGCGTGTTTTATACACAGACTGAGAAAGGTCACAATGGTAATTAAAAAATAAAAATATCTATAGACAGATTCTCAAAATCATAGTAAAGTCTCAAGATAGTCAGGAGCAATAGTGTTTCTTTAGCCCATTCAGAGATATACTTCAAATCAACCTAGCAATTTGCAAATCTATACTCCAGTGAGATTGTAAGACTTTACCAGGTGCTTATGATTCTGGGTGTTTTTTTGTTTGTTTGTATGTTTTTAATTCCCCAAAAGTCTACAATTGGTGTCACTATTTTAGGTCAGGGCAAAGATTGTGCTTACTTGTAGCTCTTTATATGTTCCCACTTCATGGGTTTGCTGGGGCCAGTCTTTCCTCAGACCATCCTAGAATTCTCTGTTTCAACCTGTAATTTATTTCATTAGGCTATTTTAAACATTAAGAAGGTTTTTTTTTAAATAGCATTTATTCATACAATTCCGTAGGTTCAAAAAGACAGGAAGAGTCATTATCTATATTTAATGATAATAAAAATCAGTTCAATCTGTATCAAAGTCAGCATTAGATATAATGGCAGAACCATTACATTGAGTCAAGTATGACAAGTTTTACAATTACAATATGTGTTTAGTTTAAACTTATGCTGTCCGAAAAGGTAACAGAAAAGCTACTGATGAGCAGCAAAGATTCTAACTGCTGGAACACATCTCACCATTCAGCTAAAACACACACCTTTTTAGGTGCTAAAACTGTTTCTGTCCTTTTAGTTTCAACATAATTTTAAAAATATCAAAAAAAAAGTCTCTGTTAGCAATTTCAATAAAACTGCTACTTGTTATTTATCTTCTCAAATACTCTCCTTGGAGTGTTCTTGAGTTTCATCTTTTTCTGAGCATAGCAAGCCTGCCATCTAGTGCTCTATGGCCACCTCTAGTACATTTATTTGGCTTTTTTTTTTTTTAATGAAAAGATCTCATGTACTAAGTGCACAAATGCACATACATGCAGGTATGCATAAACCCAGGCAGCTTAGAAATTACACAGCCTGCTCTTGCTGACAGTTTGCATTACATGTTTCAGCTGATAGCAACCCACGTCTGTGTTCCTTTACTAACATAATTTGCACCGCATTTTGTGATATAAATATAATACCTGTTCTCATCTGCCTCGAGATCTAATTGATGCATATGGAAAAGATAAAACCTCAGATTTCTCAAAAGAAAAAAAAAGCAGCAAAACAAAGTTCTCTTCTGAATGTTACAGTACAGAATGAAAAATATTAGGAAAGCCAATGAGTTTCTATCTGAGTGCCGTTCTACATTCAGTCCCTTATTTGCTGAGGTTACCATCACAGCATGGTACCCCAGTACTAAATAGAATACTTGCAGAATACTAAATACTTGGAGAAAACTGTAAGCTGAATGCTGCTTATATGTCTGCTTGGGTTTCAGGAATGACAGCTCTCTGGAAGGGGCAAAGTAGCAGTGGCACCATGTATAGCGCCATATGACAAGTGAAGATGCAGTACGAGAGACGCAAGGCCAGAAATGAACTAGACATCAGCAGGAATAAACTCAGGAGAGGGGTAGGAAAGCTGGCAAAGGAAACAGAATGATGAAAGAGAAGCAGTAGGTTCCACTCACTAAAAAAAAAAAAAAAAAAAAAAAAAAAGTAGGTAACAGAGCTGTTCCTCTGGCTATCTCCTCTGTATAATAATTGTCATTAATTGTCATTATTATAATAATTTGCCATTAATTGTCAATTTAAACCCTGTTTTTCTAGAACAGGTTTTCCTAGGTTTAACTATCTATTTACAACTTAAAACGTCATGTCTAAATACAACCCGTGTCAGAATCAAGAAGGTGGTATTAATTCCAGTGATTATTCCCAATCAGTCCCAGACCACCTGGTTTTGTGGTCTGCTCCTTTCACCCAGAAGCGCTGATTCTGAAAGCAGTGTGTTTTTAATGTTGATTTGTGAAGAACTAATCCAGCGATCTGAATGTCTGATATTTTGCTATCCAGGTGTCACTGTTATACATCACATTGGCCGAGACACCAGAGAACAGTAACAACAACACATACAGGAGCCTCACGACAAAATGCTCTATTTATGTGTTTTGTACGTGCCGAAGTCAACTGCACAACCCTGGCCTTCACTCAGAATCATTTATAGGGCTTGAATCAGTTTATGGTCATTCACTGAAGGATTGTCTTGTAACAAAACAGGATACATGGCTTTCCTACCAGAAATACAGAGATACAACCCAGCAGACTTTTACCTCACCCACCAGAATATTTACAAAGTCCTCCTCTTTTCCCTCCATCACCGCACAAAATTCTGTGGCTTTTAAATTCATGCAGCTTTCTCCTTTGTAATGATGCTCTCCTCCTTGTTTATTAGGAATCCTCCCTATTTATTTAGGAATCTTTGTAAAGTTTTTTTGGTATTCCCAAACATATGTCAAACATTTCTGACTCAGGAAACCCTTCTTCTCATGAAGTTCCTGAACTGCAAATTGTTGGATATAAACATATCATTTGGGGGGAAATATCACAGCATGCTTGTCCAGGCGGTACATGCTTCCCCAGGCTCCCATTTTCAGCCACCACTGACAATACAGAAGAAGAGAAAGACTATCACACAGTTCCTATTATAATCTTATATATTTAGTAATTTCCTAATTTTTAGATCTGTAAATGAGTTTTGATTTTATTCTCATATTCCTTCTTATTGTCCCTAGGATTTGATGACATGGCAGCTATTTGTGTTTATCCTTTTGTCTTAGTTTCTGCATTTAGATAAACTGCTCTCTCCCACAGTCTTGAAATGAACATAGAAAAATACTGTCCTCATGTTTGTTTACTACATGTCTCATTTTATAAAAAAATTATAACTCATGGTAAAGTTATATTTTAAACTTAAACTTACTTTATACTTACATAGGTAAGGTCTTTGAACAACTCTATGGCAAACATTTTTAAAAACATACTTAGTAGGTAATCTACAGTACCAATACCCAACTGCCACTGAAGTCTTCAGCCTGTCATTTACCCCAAAATTAATACAAATAGTTTCTTATTATGATACCTCAGTCATTAAACGCAAGAAATAAAGCAACTCATTATTTGAAATTAGTGCCAACTCCTGATTACCTCCAAATATTAAAACCCTGAATTCTTTTTCGTATACATTTTTTTTTATTACCACTACTATTAAAATAAGATTTATCATTCCGAAACAACAAAATCTTTAAAATTTTTTGAAATATGAAAGGAAGAAAAACAACAGTAGAGAGGTAAAGGTCATCTTGAATACAGTGCAAACTGTCTCCAAAATGATTTATAGACCAAACCTTCAACATGATGGCAAAAAATAAGATATTTCTTAGAGATGCCTGAACTGTACAGATCTCATTCTTGTCATTTTTTTAGCATCTCTTATATTTAATAACATTTATTTTTTAAAGGAGAAAACAGATGTTAATGGACATTTTCAAAGTTTTCTTTGTAGTACTTTCTTTACAGATCACTCTTCTCATCTACTTATTATCTAGCTTTGAATCTATATAATTTCTAAAATGAATATGTACAAGTATCCAATCCTCTCACCGCTGAAATCTCTATTTCAAAATAGAAAAAATTACAATAGCAATATATAACAAAAGGAATTGAATATTTTGATGAACAGTATTTGTAGGACACAGTTTTAAGGAGTATTTTCAAGTCTAATTAGATCTTTTTTAAGAAACTAATTATTATATCAACATGTGTCTTGGAAAAAACTTTATTTAAAAATGAACTTCTATCTTGAAGTATCACACTTAGACAGAAAATGGATTTTTTTTTTAATAATTAGCAAAAAGAATTAACAGACTACATGTATTGTACTTTGTAAAAACATACTTTGAAGATGCAAACCATTTCAGTTAAAAATGAAATATATAGTAAAAAAAAATGGTAATGATGGTAAAAAGTAAAAAGGTTAATAGGAAAAAAGGTAAACAATGTCTTCAAGAGACTATAAAACATTTATAGATTCTAGAAAGAAATGTCAAAATATTTTGCCAAAGATCAAAATTTATTAAGAGGCACATCATTACATAATTGAAGGGCAAGACAAGGGATGGCATTTGGAAATAGTAAACAATTGGATCCAAATGTCTGACGCTGAGAGGCTATGTGCAAAAGTTGCAATGTTCCTGGGACACATACTGACTGCCTAAACCATGCAGAATGTCCCTAGCAAATGCTGCCATTTAGCGTATTTATATTTTGCTATTTCTGTCTGTTAAATCAGGGCACAATTGCATATTCCTTTTCACATACACACACATATGCTGAAATAGAGTGCAGTGCAATGGTTTGATCATTCACTCTTAGCACACACATAAGAAATTAACTTTCAGTAGGTTTTAGTGCTTTCTTGTGGTCAGAGACACCAAGAGAAGTCCAGAGCAGCACTTTTTTTTTTTCCAACGTAATTTTTCAGAGTTGCTCCAACCTCACAAATTCCTCAGAAGAATGTTTGTTTGACACTGGAAATTAAATTTTAACATAATACATAAATAGTATTTTAAAAGTAAACATGCAAAATGTAAGTACTCACAGTAACATGTTCCTCTAAGTGGATTTCCAAGATACCTATTCTCAGAGTCACAGCTGCAGAGGAAAAAGGAAAAAAAAATCTCAATAAACACATTACAGTTTTAATACAAATGTAGCTAAAATATTTACTCCAAATAGCTTGACTTTTATTGCATTTTATTTACAAACACAGGAAATGGAGGTATTTGATAAAATTCTTCACTCAGATGCACCTGTTTATAACAGAAACACAGAGCCACGAGGCTCTGGAATAAGACGCTTCATTCATGCCCTTGAAGTGAGGACCCACAGTGGGGTTTAGCTCTCTGGGTATGTCCACACTACTAAATAAAAGGCATCCAGGCCAGGTCAAGCACTAGAGCTCTCATTTTCCATGCTGCCTCATGGTTACCTCCTGGCTAGTTTTGATCACACCTCGGCTCTCTTCAAGAGGAGAGTGGAGCAAGGATCAGGGGGATCATTCACTGCAGAAACTTTCCCCAGATAGAACTGCTCCCCCTCTAACATACACAGTCCTGAAATGCAACCAGAGCAGCTCTGCATCCTCAAACACCTTCCACGTGTCTGCACCCAGCCTAGTGAGGAAACAGGTGCCCTGTTTCACCTGGTGAAACTCTGGTGGGCTGCCATGTCACTCATATTGCTTCAAATCCTTTAAATGCAGAATAAAACCAAACCAAACAAAATAAAATAAGCACCAAAACAAACATGTAAAAAGACACACTAGAGCCCTGTGCATTAAACAGTAATTATGTCTTCAAAGCACCACAGAGGTCCTAGAGGTGATCCATGGTCAACTGCTGTGTATTCTGTCCTAAAGGAGTCACGTCCTAATCTATGTAGCTCTGGACCAGACTATGGCAACTGCCTCTAGGACCAGAAATCATCCATCCACGTGGCAGAATAAGCACAGCAGGGTCTTAGCTACTCGCTTCTCTGAACTCCAAAAGCAGTAGCTTCTCTCCATTGACCACAGGACACTACGACAACAACCAGGACACTAGGACAGCGATCTATATGTTCCATATCCTGCCTCCAATCTGCTGTAGCTGACATATTGAAAATCTGGTAAATTATTTATAAAAAATACAATGGTTTTCAGAAAAACTGATTAAGCTACAGCATTTCATAATTATCGTATACATTGGGTTATATAACATTTCTCTAAAAACCTCATAATATATAAGAGAAATATATATTTTTTCTAATGTAGCACAAGGTATGGAGTTTGGTACTCGGAGTATTATTACTCCAAAGAGTATTTAAGAACTTGCAACTTTCAGGGGAGATAGAATTGAATAGATTGAGAAAAATCTGGAAATAGCCTGCTTATGAAGCCAGGAGTTTTTTTCCTATTGGTGAGATCAGCCTAAATAAGAAAAAAAATATTGCGGGCCTAGGCTAGGCCTTTCTTTTGCTTTTGTGAATTAAGGGAACAGGAAACAAATTAATCTACTGAAAAAAACACTGTCTCAAGGCATCATTATATACACTTAGAAGAAGAAACAAATAAATCATTTCCACACATTATTAAAAAGTTCTAACTGGAAACATAAATCCTAGAACCTTTTAGCCTTTTAGGTTATCATTATCTTAAGAGGTAGGCAGATCATTCTTCATATCTACAAAAGGAAGGTAGCTCTTGACTGGAAGAAGCTTGGCACTGAGAGAAATAGAAGTGTCCAATTTGTGCATTAGAAAAAAAATATGTTTAATTATAGCTCAAGAAATTGAGAAAACTATTCTTTATTAATTGAAAACATTTGGACAATACACTACAATTTCAATACAGTCAAAAAGTAGACTCTTAGCTATAAGAGGTATGTATTTTATGTGTAGATTGCTGGTTGGTATATTTCATTAGAGCAAAATAAAGGTTATAATAATAGATAAAAAATACAGTTATACTAAGCAATGAAGCCACCCTACAATCTGAAATGCAAAAAGCACTGCACAGAAAATCAAATGATTAAACCTCATTAATTTGATCAACACTAGCTATTTTTCATTAAATATATCACCTGCTCAGGGTTATCATGTTGGAATCATAGCACATTAACATAAGAATCATGTTTATAATCTGTTTAAATATATTCAAATGTACAATACACGAGATAGATAAGCAGCCTTCTGGCTGCAGCACAACTCTGCCCACTGCGAGATCAGTCACAGTTACTGCTACTGAGCGAGTCCCAACTTTCTTAATGGTTTTTAACATAGGAATTTTCATGATTAGAAGAGCTGGCAGTTCCTTGGTGGTTCCTTGTAAAAGTCATGAAACGAAGCTTCAAGACCAGGCTGTTTTGTTCTCTTGCTTCTTTACAACTGTGAATTGGGATTCTAGACAGCAGACTAGATAAAAATCGACCTACCACATCTACTGAATCCTCTTACTCTTGAGCTACAAATCCCTACTTTCTGTGACATTATTTCAAAAAAAAAAAAAAAAAGGTTATAAGCTGCAGTCAATTACAGCTATTATCTGTAGTTAGACATATAACTCAACTTTGAAACAACTAAAGTATGGACTGAAAATAAGAGTTTATTCTGAAATATAAGGAATAAGATTTCATAAATTAATGGTGGCAAAGACAAATTTGAAAATTAAAATGCTTTTTCTAGAAAAGCATGGTTTTAAAGTTTTATCTTGTCCAGCAATGTATGTACATTTAGAAAATTACCAACAGGAAAAAGCTTAGAAAGAACGTAAATTAGTTATTCCACCAAAAGACAAATTCCTGTCTTTTACAGCATCTTCAGATGATGAACATAACAGATTTTCTTAAAATAGCATCTATTTAAATAATATTGCATCTATTCCAAATGATTTTTTTCCCAAGCTAGTATGTGTATATTCTTCATTTGCAATTTTACTTCTAAGAATCTTTTTAAGAACACATATCATTATATAAATCAATATATTTTCATAATTTGTAGGTTATGTTTGTCAGATTTTTTTTTTGTTTTTGTAACCTACTTCTTGCTTTATCTTAATTTTTATCTATTTGAGTCACAATATAACAACAGTGTAAGGAAAATTACCAAGACAAATAAATCCATTACTGCAGAGGATCTGCCGAGGTAAAGAGCTCTCCAAGAGGTGTAAATGTTTATTGATTAGAAAAGTACTCATCACAGTACTTCCAAGACTTCAGGATTTCACTTCATCACATTTTCAGATAACATATTTAAATCTTGAAACCTCAGAAACGTATACATATGAATTACATTGAACTTTTTAATGAAATAGAAATGCTTCTCTTCCCTTTCAGCATTATGAATATAATCTTAAATAAGATGATCAGAGAAAACATTGCAACCCTAGCAAATGGACTACTTGGGTAAACAGTAGCTTTGTAAGGATAACAAATTTTGAAATAAATATAGTATAAAAATGCTTTAATAACTTTCTAATTTGTGTGTGTTTCTCAAACATTTCTAGAAGAAAAAAAAATGTCAAAAGATGTGCCAAGGAATGGGATTTCTAATGTGAATGACAAGGTGTTCAACGCAAATCACTTTTGTGCCCTCCTGAACTGAAGAGCAGCGCAGATATTCAGGGTCATTAGAACTCCTGTTCTGACCCGCTTCTTAACCCACACGCTACACAAGTATTTCAGAGACTTTTCCAGCCCTTAGAAAGTAAATGCTAGAAATATATAAGGTAGTTGAAAATGAGATGCACTATTTACAAGTGTCTCCCAGAAATGTTAGCAGGGGGTTCTGAACTATTCTAATCCTTTTTGCTGAAAGAATTAGATGGAAGCAACAGTAGGAATCACCCACTATTTATGAATTACTGCTCAAAATCAAGGCACCTTATCCTAAATTAATTTATTTTACAAAATCAGTGAACACTCAGAAAATGTACATATATTTCATTCTTTTAAAAGATAAAAATAAATGAAGTATGTTCAGTGTTAGTTAATTTCAATGGAATATTCACAAGTCTGAAACTCTAAACATTTTGTAAAAATATAAGTTTTGAATCAGTTTTAGAAAACAGTGAATTACTAAATTACTCCTCTACCCATAAGAGCATCTTATACAGTGTAAATGGATTAATCTCAATTTATCTCAATATATTATGTTATATGAACATGCAGCTTTAATGTTAAAAAGGTTTAAGTATATTATACGGAGTAACTGACAAGCTATCACCTTTACTATACAAAGGCCAGAACTCCAGCTATTAAATGATATTTTCAATTATACTCTTAAGTATTCCTGGCTGACTAAAGAGC
>JAWLRI010000203.1:6046204-6071315 GCA_034781795.1 Crypturellus tataupa | reverse complement strand
ACTTCTGTATCTTAAAGGTGTTTTACTTTTATGTGGATGGCACTGAATAGCAATGAAGCTGCTCAGCTGTTTAGAAGTGCTGTAACCTTTTCTTTCATTTATAAATATAGAGGATGTAACCTTTCTGTTCAACAAGAAGGATAGGTATTTTTTAAAACAAAATATCATTTGTCACCTTCAACTTTATCTTACCTCACAACATCAACTTCAGAAAAGAACAAATAAAGAGAAAGAAAAGGAATGAAGAAACTGCAGTGTCAAGGAGAGATGAGCAGAACTCTGAAATAGCTCTGTGAAGCTGCTGTAGCTCCTCTGTACATGACAAGTTAATATTGGCTTCCCAAGAGTCGTAAAAAGTAAAAGTAACCCATATGGTACCCGCTGAACGCCAAATCAGGGAAACATCCCAGTTCATTAAAAAGCTTAAACTTAAGTATCAGGGCTTTATTGTGTACTTGTATACTTATATGAAGGGCCCAAATCTATGATTAAACCAAGACTATACGTAAGAATTAATAAAATGACCCAAAAGAGAATAAGATTAGAAAGTCATCAGCTGTTCAAACATAATTGTTGCCCTCATCCCTCTGCATCTTGTAAGAGCTCACTCCCAGGCCAAAAACCTTCTTTATAAAATCTGATTTATTAAATCTCTTTTAGTGTAGCTGACTGTTCCTTTACCCTTTAATTCTTATTTCTTTTCTGTGAGCAGTCCATCCTTTCTTGTGGGACACTGTGACACGACGGAAACATTTCATATGCTGCCTTGGCAATCCCACTGCTTTCCCTTTGACCTCCCTCTAACTCAGAATTCCTAGAGAAATCCTTAGGACACCATAATTCATAGAAAAAAAAAGAAAAAGAAGAATATAAACATCCATTTCTTTAAATCCTCTACAAAAATATTTATTTTAATTCTAACAGAATCCTCTTAGTGAACTACAAAAAAAAAAAAAATCAGGAAATGCAAAACAGGAAATTACTGTTTTTCACTTTTATTTATGGTCTTTTAGCTCATCCAGAAAGTAAGGGATAGTAAAGATACTGTGGCAATGAGGTTCTAGTCTCACAAGCACATTCTCTGTAAAACTCCCACTCAGTTTAAAGATTTGGCAATTTTCTTATGTTCCAATCCAACCTAAAGGTTCAAACAAAATTCTTAACTAAAAAAAAAGATTTTAAAATTCATTTTTAGAAAGAGAGAAAGATAAGCACATCCTGGGTATGTTGCTCATTATTTTTCCAAAAGCAGCAAATTTAAAAGATTCATTTAAGAATGACTAAGAACAAACAAAGAAAATGTTCAGCTGAAGCGAGCAGCCACAGCCCTCAAATGGAACGGAGCGAGCGAGCCCACGTTAGCACGAGTTACCCCAGCTCAGCATTTAGCACTTCTCTCCATGTCCCACTGCTCTCTAACAGTGAATGTAAGAAAAGTCTTGTGGCAGGTCAAATTCTCCAATCTAACTTTGCTTCGATACTAAACCAGATGCCTACCACTATTAAAAGTTAGTTTTTCTAGCTGAACTATTTACTTAAACTTCTGGTACTTTGTACTTCTTGCAAATTGCTGAAAATTTCTTTTCCGTGTAATATAAAAGAATAGATGGAGATGGAGAACTAAGCTGTAAATCAATCCTTCTGAGGAGATAATCCAATAAACCACTCAGGTTTCACCGCTGCTGAAGGGAGGATATCATCAGGGCTCTCGGATTGATTTATGCCTTTGTAATCAAGCTCCCCAAAACACATTATCTAGGAAGCTAGATAAAAAAATACCTCTTGCTTTTGAATATATCCACAAAATAAATATGCAGCTCAAATCATGGGCTATTTTTAAAAAAAAGAGTCTAACAACATGCAAAAGCTCTGCAGCTTAATTTAGATTTTACACTTTCTAAAGGTGATTCTTCAGGACAATAAAAGAATAAGGGAGCATTTCTAATATTAAGACATTATTATTTTTAGCTGATGAATCTAGATACAACTGTATATGCTATTTGTTGTTCCCATTCCAGTTATTCTTCCTCAAAAAACAGTATGGAAAACTTACTTTTTTAGGTAAAATTTTGTTACGTTTTATTACAGAAAGTAATATGAGTATAAGTCTCATATTTATAAGTCTCTGCAATTGCAGAAAAATCTAAGTTTGGGGTGGAAAAGACTCCCCAAACCGAGGGCTCTATGCATGATTTAACCCTGTGTAAGCGATGTGCTTAGTCTATATAATTATCAACATTTGATTAAAAATAAATGAAATTGCATTTCTCAGTCTATGTCCTAACACAAAATACATCTCTTAGTTCTGTACTTTAATATGTTATGTAAAAACAATGAAATTAATGACAACTGGCAACAAATTGAAACAAGGTCTTCTTTTAAACCATAAATAAAAATATTGCAGCTAAATCTTCATCTATATGCATAGGTATACCTTGGACTAAAAGAGGAAAACCAAAAATCAAAACAGTTCTATGAAAGACGCATGTTACTTCTATTAGAAACTATAACAGGAGAAGAAAAGCAATCTTTTCAGCACCAGGAGATTTCTAGCAAAAGAATAATATCACCGCTACCTGAACTAGTGTTTCCTTACTGCTTTATGAAAAAAAAAAAAAGTTTTTTTAGTGAATAAAACTAATAAATAACATAAGTCAAAGCTCCTAGATATGGCTATCAATAAAGCTTTCATCACAATGAACTTTTACTTTTTTTTTGTAATAGTTTGAAAATAGATTTTAAGTAGGTAGGACATGATATTTCATGCAAGTTGAGTAGTAATATACAGTAAGCAATATTAAAAGGCAGCATTTTAATTTCATACGAAATACTTGTACACTAATATTTTTTCCCATTGCTACCTATACACGTTAAGTAGCTAAATAAAGAATGAATTAAAACAGTTGTTTATTTAAATTGCTAGCTCCCAGTACAGTGCTATCACAAAGAACTGAGAGGATGATTTGGTGAAGGCGTTTTTGCCATTTCTAAGCACTTGGAATGGAAATGTTAAATACCCACATCTTTGGCAGAAATTATGGGAGAAAAGTGGACACCATAAACACAACATATTTATCTTCTGATTTTTTTAAAAAAACTAAAAAGTTAAAAACTTATGGCTTCAAATAGTTTTTCAAATACAGTTTTAATTACGGCAATAGCAATATCATCATACTGTGACAAGTCCATCTTTTGTTTAATTTTAATCCCTTTTCTTCTTCGTACAACTGACAAAATGTTACTCTCCAAGTTCCTGATACGGACTGTGAGCAACCACAAGCATTTGGCATGTCAGGAAAGCTCCCTTCTGTCACATTAGAAATGATAATGATGTATAAAATTCTGATGAACTATTTTTAAGGCTGTTCAATATTTCATATATTATCCAAGATATCCTTAGGATCACTAAAATATTAAAAACATCTTGACCGCCTTGATTTCTCAAAAATACAAGTACACTAAAACTGCCTTCAGTGGCTCTATTTCATGAAGCCAAAAATAATTGTATATGTCAAAGTCTTTATTCTACCTAAATTGTCCATGTAAACTTCTACTAGCAACATTGGTTTTCTGGAAGATGATCACCTTGAAAACGCTTTGTCCTCCATTAAATTTTGTAGGGGTGTTTACTCTTAAATCATCAAAAAGAAAAAAATTCTCTTTAAATGCTTTCCTTCCACAAAGGGACTATCATTTTCCTCCCTTCTGCTCCATAGTTAATTGTCCAAAGCTGACTTTGGTAGCAGTAGTCAGCAAAAGCAATAGTGATGCAGAGGAGTTCATACACTGAATTTAATCAGTTATTATATGGCAGTATATAGCAGAATTTTAAAGTAGAGATCCTTCAAACATCTACTTCCACCAGTCTCAATTAAGCCAAGGGCTGCTCTTGCTGACAGCAAGATGAGCAGCCAGAAAAGCCATTAATAATTCTGTTTCCTTTCTATGAAGATATCCTCTTATCTTGAACCAAAGCAGTAGGAAGCCCCCAAAAACTTCATGCTTCAATAGAATGTATATTATTTTCTATCCTGCTTCTCTGGCCGCAAAGACTAAAACTTTTAAAATTTGAAGTAAGGTATTGGGTAAGGCTTTTGTTAAGAAGAGATGAAAGCTGAAGCACATATTTTTTTTAGATTCAGAAAAAAATATAGACATTATGTTAATTCTTTTAAAAAATCTATGTTTAATCTAAATTTATGTTAAAATCAGTAAAAACAGTTTAATAGACTTCAAACACACCGACTTCTTAAGAGGCACACAGTGGAACAAAAAAAAAAAAAAAAAAAAGCCTCAGAAGTGAATGGCTCAGCACCCAGATCCACAAAGATTCATTACGTGCTGTAATACTTCTCACTCGAACACCAGATTGTTTGGTGCCCGGCTCATAGAGCAGAATTTTCTAATCTAGACTGTCTATACTAGGGCCTTTTCAGCACAGAGGCTTCAATCACTGCCTAAGGACACACATAACTGGAGTTATTTATTTAGTCATCTAGTTACCTAGCGACCTGTAAAATCTCCTAAATCTAAATGTGTTTGGGAATAGAATTTACAGATCCAACTGCTGATGTATATGTAAGGTTTCTTTGGACAGAAAGGATTGGGTCAGAATACTCGCTGAGGAGATGAGATGTACACGACTTCGGGCGCACAGACTGATACTATCTGAAAACAGCTAGAATGACTGACTGGAGTTAGAGTGAATATGGAAGATGTAACATGATTGGGTCAGGCACAGCACCTGTCTATATTACGGCATGGAAGTTCATTAATAAAGAGTATTAAAAAGCACTGTAGTATAGTAAAGCATGGGTAGAATCCTACACGTGACAATTTAGAGAGAATTCCTATGGCTCCGATGAACCATTTTTCAAGACAGACTTTAAAATCAAAATACAGAGGCATGACAAGTACAAACTATTAATGGTTAAAAGAATTAATTAGCACAGCACTCAAACTGGATTGATTTATAAGTTTTGGGGACTCAAATAATGAATGAAGAAACTAAAAGGATATGCAGTTCATTCAGATTAGAAGACTGAAGTAGGTGGTTGAATTCCATACTGTAAAAAAGTTCATCTTCACTGACATATCATTGCTTTTATAGCCAACAGAGGTACAGTTAGAAATCACTAAATATGAAATGAGGTTGAGTGTGTATGCTGGGGTCCAGCTCCAGAATTGGCTTCTGTAATTGCAACTCAGCTCTGTAAACGCTTACAAATTACAGGTTTCACGTTTAATAGGATATTCATCTGTCAGTGACAGAATGTCAACAGCAGCTTTCAGGTAGGGTCAATGTTGAGGAAAACATGATATTCAAATATTAGATGGAGATTACCAAAATAAATGAATAGAATGAATGGAAGAATAAAATAACTGAGGCAGAGGAATTTATCTCAGATGACGGCTGAGCAGAGACAGCTCAACAAGACCAATTGACAAAGCAAGGTTAAATAAATAAAAATTCAACACATGAGATCAAGAAAAGAATTACACTGCAACAGCACAGAGTGTTGCAAATATATAATTTAAGACAATGAGGGCAGCTGGACTTTTTAAGTCAGACACTCAAATTATGAAGCTGAAAGCAGCTTCCTCATAGAAAAAGTAAAAGCAAATGGAGAGACAGCAAGATTATTTGAAGAACTATATTTGAACTATATGAAGATAAGGAATTATGAAATGATTCCATGTAAATGACCTTAACTTTCAGCCTTTAATCTCATAGTTAAGAAAAAAAAAAAAAAAACATAACCTGATTTAGCTTATGTTGAAATACGTGCTGTAGTTGAGATATGAAAAATATGTTAAGATATATGGTGTTTATAATGAATGCAGTAATGGAAATACAATAGAAAGCAGTTAATAACAAAGCTAAATATAAGAAGAGTTAAACAGTAGAATAGTTATCTAGCTGGCTGTCAGATCATTGTCAAGGAGGATTTTTAATGGCAAACATACATCCCAGGTAGTCTAAATGTATTAAACATCCTTCACCTTCAAAGCAAACAGATGAGGTAAAACATTTTTGGTGAACCATTCTATTTTACGGACAAATGTGACAGTTGCCTCCAGGGGCAGCATTTCTAAATCAGAAGCCCCTGCAGTTTCTGCCTGGACCAGATGAGCTATGGGAACGGAAGAGCATCTTTCCTTTTTTCCTTCCAGACTGACAAAAACGACCAGACTAGCTCCATGCCCAAGATCCTTTCCAGCAGCTGCATCGGAGTTTGTATGAAGTGGCTCTTAGAACTTTCAGAGCAGCAACAGCAGAGGCCACTATTCATGTTTAGGATTAGGTTTTGAATATCCCTAAATACCTCTTTAGGCCTCTCCTTAAGGCTAAGAGGGTCGAGCAACAACCAAGTACTGCACTTCACTCTGCTTGCCAGACTCCTCAACTACCTCTCGTTCCACTTTCACCTGCTCTAGGAGCCGTCTCCAAAACCACCTGGCAGAGTGCAGGGAACAGCTCATTCCAGAGACTGTTCTCAAGAGCGGTATAGATGGAACTGGAATGGATTGGGCTCTTTCCTTGCTTTTTCCATCCTACACGGCCCTCCAAGTTACTTCAGCTGTTTTTCTTCTGTCGGCAGGCTCTTGCAAGATTTTCTGGAACCCAAATACTGCTTTTTACCATTTTTCTCACAAGAAATGCTCCAGTATCCTTTTACACGCTCTCACAGAAGCGATGCCAAGGGACGGTGTAAATGCATACACACCTCCCACTTTCTTTTCTGTTCATATTGATTTCGTCTTATTTTATGTTTCCAAACTTCTGCAATTAACCCCTTAGGTGTTCTTCCAGTATAGCCTAGAAGAGTATTCCACATCCCAAATATGTGCAAACATTCTTTAAAGTCGGCCCTAAACAATGCGTAAAATTAGCCCAAAACACCTGGCCCACAGCTGTATTTCCGCCAGTATGGGGACCGTCTCACAACCTAAAAAACACTTTCTAAAAATGAGCACAGAAACTGAGATCACAGAAACTAACTTCACTGAATATCAAAAAAAAAAAAAAAAAAAAAAGACTCCATAACAAACTATTTATAACAAAACCGTTATAACCTCCCCTCCTGCCCTCTCCCATGTTGCCCAGCCTGCACATCCTTAATTGTTTCTTCTTTTTCAAGTAGGAGATTAATCATTAGCATCTCTCACTCCTAAATTAATCCCAATCCAAACTCAGATGAAGTCAACACAATTAAAGGCATAGTAATTGTCTTCAGCTTGTATTTAGTTTAATTTAATACTTCACAGTTTTATTTCAGATCTAAATAAGGACTTGTGAACCTGTCTATTCTTGTCAGCTCTGCTATAATCAAAATAACACAAACAGGCATTGCCTTCCCTACATCCTTAGGCAATTAGGGTTACAATATCACCTAGCACTAAACACTGTTCGCATTTTTATGAAAAAAGTTTGCCTTACAAAGGGTAAAGCCTGGGTATGAGAGGAAAAATTCTGGGTTCCAAAATTCAAGTTTTATGTAAAGCATGTCATCTTTAAAAGATTTCTGCAGTCTTCCCTATTCCATCTTTTTATTGATGCATCCTCTCATTAAACAAAACAGATTATTTAAATGTCAGCCATCAAATGGCACAGCCACATCAGAGCAGGATTTTAATTTATTTTATTTTTAAAGAAAGTGAATCAAAATGATTCACTCATTATGATACAAAAAGCCAGGCCCAGATATTTTAAAAAAGAAATCAAAAAGGGATTACCTCAATCTATGTCCAGCATGTATGCTAACATAAACCAGTTGGACACCAAAAGTAAGTCTGCTGCCCACAGCCCTATTTTACAGGGAGCAGTGGTCACAAAGTTGGAAAGAAAGTCTATTTGGCTCTGCAGTTTCTATTCTTAGAGGAAGGTTGGAGAGGAAATCATGAATATAAAGGACATTAGAGAACAACTGAAGCCTAATGCAGAGCCTGCCAAAGATGACTTTATATACACACACACGCACACACACATATATACATACTTAATCACTCAAGAAAAAGTCTAACTTAAAAGAAAGTCAAGAGCAAAATGACCTTGTTCTCACAAAAAAAAAAAAAAAAAAAAAAAAAAAAAAAAAAAAAAAAAGAGAGAGAGAGAGAGAGAGAGAGAGAACCCTCCTCCTCCAAACTGTTCTCATTTTCCCAGGCAATTAGTATTGAAGTCAGAAAGATAAAAGCATATTTCATCTGAATGTAAAATGTAAGAAAATTACTTCTGCCATTTTTAATTCAGCTCTTGGCAAGAAACATCGTACTAAAAAGAGTAGCTTTGCATTGCAATATCAATATCAGAGTGTTGTCCACATTTAACACATTTCAATACTACCCCTTAATAAATTCCCAGTTTATGAAGCTCTAAACTAAATGCCTGGAGCTGCCCCTACCAACCAGTTACTCCTCTCCGACAACACTGCCTCCTAGGTATAATGCAGGACATTCGAACTCCAGTAGTTCTATTTTAATGAAGTCTGGTGCTTTTCCAAATAAAATACAATCCCAGGGATTTGCAGTGCAACAGGATTTAAGAGCTGTGTTGTTTCACATTTACAGAAAGCCTGTTATTCTAAAGGGTCCCAGAGACCTTCGTGAACTTTACATATCATACACTAAATATATCAAAGAAGGGCAAGTGAGCCTACTGCACTAGGAACAAATCTACAGAAACAGAAATACAATACTGCCGAAACTACATAAAAAAAAGAAAGAAAAAATTGCACAAGTCTTTCTTAAATCGTGAGATTTATCTTTCCTCACATTTTAGATTAAGAATATTTCAAATATTTCAATATTAAGCCATTTAATATTAAGTCCTCAGAGTGCATTTGGGTCATGTTCTGATGCTTCAATATTTAGAAGCATTGTTAAATGTAAGCAGCAATTTTAGCAAAAATGACTGATGCCAGACACATTAATTTAAAAAGAATATGAAATATTTCATGTCTCTGATAGATTTGGCAATAATTACTACATGTAGAGAAGAAAATGAGTATGTTTAAAACAGATATTTAACATAAAGTGGGAACTTTTTTTTATGGTTCTCCTTAGCAACCTAATGATCTAGCTATTTAAGAACTACTTGAAGGCTTGAGCCTATCCTTAATAGGCACAGCTAATATGTACAGAGAGTTAGAACAGATGCAGGCACTAAGCCCACCTAAATGTAATAGATAAATTTTGCTCTAATTCTCCTTCAACCATAAAACCCAGTGGGGTGTTAGACATAAACTCGTAAAACAAAGCAGGTTTTCTCGGGTTCTTTAGCAAGAACTGGACTCCACAGAAGGAAAAACATTGTGTCAAACACCATCAAATATGCAAAAATAATAAGGTTGATTATGATCATAGGAGAGAAAATTAGAAAAAAAATAAATTTAAATACAGCTTCTTATTTTGAAACACTACATTACACTTATTGAACTTGCATTCACTGCAGAAAAGCACCACAGTAACTAGTATTAACTGGATTCTAACCTCTATTGGGAAAAATGAGGTTTTCCGTAGAAGGAGCTGTTCCATTTAAACTTTCAACAACTACATCATCTCTGTTGTTTTTTTTTTCCCTTTTCTGTTCTCTGATACAGAAAGTTCCAATACAGTAATTTTGTTAAATGGTTGCTGTCTGTATTTCCCCTACTGGAAAGAACAAAGTTGAGCCCAGAGGGGAAGAAAGGGGAACCAGGTTTATTCTGGTGTAAGTAAATAAAGCTGCCATATTATCAATAGAATGGTAAATATGAATCAGATTTTTTTTTTCTATTTTTATTTGCTTTTCCATATGGGGGAAGAATTATACTGTTCTGTGGAGGGGGAGTACGCAGGGGAGGACAGTTTGGTATTTTTCAATGTTATTCTTATCTGAATCAGATTATCAATAAATGCCTATTAAAGTTTATGCACAGATCCCTGAATTATTAAATAACTTTTTAAAGCCTGGAGACATTGATGATTTTATTACATATGCAAGGTGGTTTTTCCTCTTTGTTTGTTTGTTTTTAAAAGTACAAAACTGAGTTACTAACCAACTAATTATTCAAACACTTAATAAAATTAAAGAGAAATATTAGTGTTGATTCCAAAATAATTGTGAATCTATACAATGAATACAGTTAAATTTACCCGTCCTACAGTCACATAGGAAAAAATATGATTAAATGACTAAATGATCAAATTATGATGATCAAATAATTAAAAAATAAGGAATGTTTAAGCTATCACTAAGGATCATATCATCTCTTCCATAGCATTCCTGCCTTTGTATACACTGGATAGCTGGTCCTCACAAACTGAACAAACACTCAGTATTTTCCCTTGTTTCCACCACTCTGTGCAGAGCTGACACTTCTTTATTACAAAAGCCTTCCAGCCAGGCCCCTCTGACATTCTTGAGGTTGTTCTTATTTATGCACCACAGCAGATGTTCTCAAAGTTTAAATCTTCCTGGTTAGGTAAAATAACTATTACTCTGGCTTAGATGCACTGATACTTAACCTACCCATCATTCAAGGACACCATCACCACCATTCCCAACAGGAGAGGCCCTATAGTCTAAATTCTTCTATAGTGGAAAATACTTAACAAGAGAGATTGATTTCCAACCTCCAAATCTCCAGCAATGGTTTTAACTGGGAAGCACGGTGCTATAAATGTTCAGTATGTCCAGGAAAGACTAATCATTTTGGAAATAAGATATGAAACCGCATTTGCTTTCATTTAAAACTATGTTAAAACAGAATGTTCTTTCCCTATCATCTTTTTTTTTTTACATAACTGTTCCTATGTGTTACAATCTACTTTCCTTGAATAATCGAAGCATATTAATCAGTTTCTCCTGATCAGGAGGATACCTCAAGTTTTCACCGATAAAAAGTACCTGTTTAAAGCCAAATAAAAATACTTACTTTTTGACATGTTAAACATAATTTTAGAATACCTGATAAAAAAAAAAAGCATGTTGATTACTGCCATTGTGGAGCACTAACTGTGATTTAAAGTGTCTGCACTGTGCCTTGTGATACACAACACAATTCACAACTGCAGCTCTGGGACCAGCATTCGTAAAACCACCCAAAATCAAGCAAATAAAAACAGCAGCACACATATACGAGCACCTGCCAACAATGCCCAAACAATATTAGTTATTTTTAAGCTAGGGAAAAAACAGTGAGGTCTTAGTGAGAGAAGAAAGCAGGCATGTCCTGAGACAAGAACCTTTTTCTCTCTACAGATTGTTACAGCTCTCATTTTGAAAAAAAACATGTGTGTTCTAAAGTCTCCTTGATTTCCTAAAATCTCTGCCCTTAAGACATGGTGTGCATTCACATGGGAGGAAGGAATAACAGAGAGCCCTGCGGCTATGACTTTCTAATCAATAGGATTCTTGACAGGAATATAAATCTAAGTTTCACACTGAATAGCTAGAGTAGAAATTTTCATGGAAATCCTTATTTTAGAAATCACAGGGTTATAGGTTTGCTGCTGAGAATGCACAACAGCCTATCCACTGAGTGGCAAAAATAATTTTTATCCAGAGCTATGGAGAGAAGTATTTGTTTGAATCAGGTCTATAAGATTTATGCTGAATATAATACGTAGAAAATGTCAGTAAAGGTTGTTTGGAGATACGTCTTAAAATTCCAATAATTCTATAATTATCTGTTTTCCTCAGGAAATCTAGTAGCCATAGCAGTAGTAGTCTCTACTACTAAAATTTGCTCTAGATAGTGTCCCAATAAAGTCAGAGTGTCTATAACTAGATCACTACAACTGGTCGTTTTCTAGATGCTGTGTCATAAACTGCAGAGTGTGCATGTACATAATTATTTATCTAAGAGCAGTAGATTCCAAATTAAAACCATGCAGAGTGACAAAATGACTCATAGTAAGAGTTCATTTTCATGCAAATATTTGTGTCTATGAACACAACAGATGTGATGCTTACAACGTGGAATGTGGCCATGGCCAAAAATGCTTTGAATGAGTTGATTTGATCCAAAAGAAAACATTTGGTGTATCAAATGCTTTAACACCACTTGGTCTACATAAAAATCTAGAAAGAGTATAGTGCATCTGACAAAATTAGAGACTATCTGTAGCTTCAATGTTAAGTTTATTCTGGAAAAGTCAAAATTAAAATTTCAATTTTTCCTTTTTGTGGAAGTACCTTTTGACCACACAGGAAAATCCACCATCAGTAAAACCTTTTCTCTCCCAGTTTATTGAATGTGATAAAAGACTCCTTTATGGTAGCCATAAACATAGGACAGCAAACTGGTGAGACTGAGTGTAACCGAGTGTATGCAACAAGCTTCAACTCGGACTGGAGGAAACAAAATAGATACAAGAAGGAAATGCAACAGAAAAATAAGCATGGGAAATGTAGGCAAGAGAAAACATCCTAAAAAGTATCAAAGTGCTGAATGATAATTGATAGAGGATTGCAATGACGAGCTCCCCATCATTTAATTCTTATGGTGGACAGGAAATGAGACTTTTTTTAAAAATGTTCTTTGTAAACAGGCAATATTGAGTCCATATATACCCTTACCACCGATGAGTGGTAATCAAATCACTCATTAACTCCTAGAACTGGTTAAGTATTTGGGCACTAAAAGAGGATAACTTATCAGCAAAGACTTAATTTGGATCTTAAAAATAATCTCACTACTCAGCTTCTGTCATGATAAAAATGTCATCCTTTACTGCTAGTCTTTGCTTCCTGCCTCATCCTGAGAGTCAGCACTTAGCTAGACAGACCAAAGCTCCCAGAGATGCTACTGAAACAGCATACCTGTCACCACAGCTGCCACATGTGAACACGAGAAACAACACATGCATTGACACAGCACCAGATATTTTTGTCGCTTGTCGCTGCTTATCAACCACGGCCTTACGGGCAGGTTTCAAGCTAGTTCATTAAGCACATCAATGTTTTCCTATTAATGATGCATCTGCATATACAGTCAAAGAATACACCTTGTGGCAGGCTCATCTAACCTCTTGGCATTTTCCTGCTGGACAGCAATAATATTAAGGGCTTTTCTCCAGTTTAGAAGAGCTGATAGCACTAAGACAATTTGCAGTCTGGTTGCTATTTAAAAGATAAATATGTAAAATATAATTATATATAAGGTATAAATATATAAAATTGAAAGGAATAAGGTTCTTATTAGAGAATGTGGTGTACAGGAAGGTATGAATAAAAAGAAACATCCTTTCCTAATGTTCCTAAGGAGCGTAGAAGATACCAGATTCGGCAATGAAACGTTTCATAGTTCATCCATGAAAGACATTAAATAAACAAACAAACAGTCAAAGAAAGGATTATCCACTTATCCACTAGGCATATAATAATGTCCGTATACACTTAATGGTACTCACAGTTGACACTGATCTCCTTTGATTCCTTTAGTTGTACAGAAACATTTTCCTGTTTGCATGTGACAAATATTTGCATGACCACTGCATGTGCAAGCTATAAAAATCAAAAGGAAAAGACAAGATTTATTCACTCATATTACAGTGTATAAGTGAAGGAATTTTCATAAATATTATTTCTGTATCCTAAATGGATCACATTCATCTGTGTTTAAAAAAAATGTATTAATGGAGAATATACATTTTAAATCAACTTTGCTTCTGTATATCAACAGGTATACAAAATTATTAATACATCTTTCCTATAAAAGGTGAAATCCTGACAAATAGATAAGGCAATGACAAAATTTCATTTCAGCTTCATTTCATTCAAATGTCTATAAAAGAAAGTCAAATCAACATTGCAGACGTGGTAAAATATCTAATGTAATTATAAGTCTTACTTCTGAAAAAGAAAGTAAAAAGAAAGTCTTAAAACCATTTGAAAAAAGGTTGAGCTAATGCTGTATTTATGGTCTTCAAGAAAAATACTGCAAAGCAAAAAGCAGACATACTGAAAAGCTCCTGAAATCTGAAGTAGAAGCAAATCATGAAAAAAATCATCATCATCCCCCTTCACTGTCCTCTTTGCTAAGATCAGTCACATGCCAAATGCCTCCACAGTGGTCTGCTCACTACCTGACTGATTCTTATTTCAAGCCAACCCTTCAGGTCTCAAATTCTTGACCTTTCTTTTTGCTTTTCCTTCCCACAGAGGAGAAGAGTCCTTATTCCCTACGGAATAAATGCTGAAGCTTGATGAGCCAGGGAAACCAAGGACCTCAGAAAGTAAAATCACTAAAAACTGAACTAAAGTAGAAGCAAATGAAAGGTAAGGGAAAAAGTTCTATGCTGAATAAAGTCCATTGCCAAGGTTCTCCACCATCACCAGGCAGTTGGGAGGAAAAGGCAATATATTGTCTTGAATCCCATGGATCACACACCATTTGAGAGTTACATATGAATGGGAGCATGAGCAAAAACAGAGAGGGATCACACATACCAGAAATTTCTAGCATATACAGTGATGCATGAAGTTCTTCTCTGTTGTAATACAGCTTGTAAAATTTCTCAAAGCCACAAGGGATAAATTTTATAATTTTTGTTTGATCTTGACACTCTATAGTAAATATTCATTGAAGTATTACTCCTCTATAACAGCTACACTTTCCTAAATCCATTTATACCTTCTACCTTAATGGAATGATCATTTGAGCATTTTTACCTGAAAATGCTTGTATAGATATTAGGACCTATAAAAACACACCTAAAGATACCATGCATCTTTATCATCCTCTTGAGAAAAAAAAAAGTGATAAAATAAAGTATACAGCAAATAAATGTAGTGATGTAAGACCGTTTGGAAGAGCAAAGCCATTTCACTTGGTGTGACTTAGGTAAGCAGTGCAGAGAATCACTGATGAAGCCAACTTTTCAGTGCCATTTATCCTTAGGAACAGCTAAATCAAATCAGCACCTACATTTTGCACTGAAGTGGCTACGTGCTCACTCCCGCAGGAGAGCAGTCGCGCTCCTCTTCAATCAGGCACAAACCTCCTTCCATTTAAACCGCATCAGGATTCAGTCCCAGCACTTGGTTCCTACCTCTGCAGTTTCAATCTTAGTTTTGAAGATTCATTAAATAAAATAAACAGTTGATGGAATCTGTCTTCCCACAAACACACGTGTAAAGGTTCATCTGTAGGTATGTCAGTGCACACAAACAAAAGTATATTATCTTTCACTCTCTTGCCAAGAATCCTACCAGTGCTACTCCATCCCACCTACAGTTTCATTAAATTTGCATGCAACTTATTTTCTTTAAACTTATATGGTGTTAAGACCAATATAGTGGAGAGAGGAGAAGGAGGAGTGGAGAAGGTCCTGAACCTTGTTTTCTTGTAAACGAAAGCGTTAGTTCTGATAGCTCAGCCTTTTTTTTTTTTTTTTCTCTGTTACAAGATGTTCAAACTACTAACAATTTCAACTTTCCTGGATAATAACTTCAAAAAGGACATCTTGTCTTAATCAGTTTTACTTAAATATTCTACTCTTGGAAAAAAAATGTTTAATAATTCTACATACATTTCTGTCTGTGATGGAAAACAGACTTCCAGAAAACTGTGGACATGTACGTGGGGAGTAATTCAAATAAAACACATATAAGCCATGCCGGTTCTCGCTGAAGTTAATGTGAGAACATGGTCCCACACCAAACGCAATAGCAGAAGCAGCAAGACGGTACTGAATTCCGTGGAAAAAATTTTGGATATCATTATTTCTGTGCACCTCTGCAGGTCTGATCTACTTTTGAAAAACTCAAAAGAAATTACAAACTTTGAATAGGAACTATACCCGCTAATCAATAAGCTGCAACATAGAGCTACACTTGACTTCAAGGTAGAGTAATTATTGAGTCCAACAGCTAGAGAATCTCAGATGACAGCAGCACTGATAATAATCACATTGAGCCCTTAAATAAATCCTTGCCCAGGATTCGTAGTGTTTATATTGAAAATGCCACATGGGATAATTACTTAACTGAAATTCTTTGCTGCTGTTATCTCTTATCAGGAATCAATGCTTTCAACCACTGAAACTCCTAACTCACAAAAATCCTTAGATATATATTGCATAAAAACCAATTGCATTGATTGGTTGAGACAAAAATCTTACAAAATACATACATAAACACACTTTATGATACAAACATTAAAGCAGTCCATTCAGCAAAGCCAAGCTATAAAACCCTGTGCTGTGCTATTTGTGATTTCTAAATAATATAAATGTGGAACTCAGAATCACTAGACTACAACTCACATTTCAATAGTTTCTGCGGTCTCCGGGCTTCAGTAATGTTTCCATTAGTACTAGGACCCAAGACAGGGTGTTGACACCCATTAAAATGGATGACAAAATCAGACCTCAATCAGACATTTAATGTTTATCTGTGATCTTTATATTGCTTGAAACAAAATATTTATATCCTTTCTCTGTCTGGTACTGTAATATTTTCACTCTCTTGTTTCCATATTTCCTTGATTTTTTTCCTCCATTTTGCTTTATACCCTCTTTCTAGAAACTGTCAGTGAAGACTTGTTTCTCGTTTGGCAGTGGATAAATAACAGTTATAATAGTTAAAAATAAAATGCTAGTGAAAATACCTAAAGCAGTATCTTTCAAAGGTTAATATGCTAAATCTTAGAATGTATTTTAAATCCACATTTAAACATGCTCTTCATTCTCAGTAACGTGAGTAAAAGTCAGTAAAAGAATTTCAATTTGCATTTGCCATTTTTTTGTCACCCCTCCCTTTCCCCACCTCACACATTTGTTTTCAAGGAATGACATTTAGGTGCCAGCAGCAGCAGCTATAGCCTGTATCCATTAACTTTTTTCTCCTTGCCAGAAAGGGCAGTTATCTTTAATATTAGTGTGAAGAAATATTTAGCAATAGTTTTTCTTTTCTTGTGCCTCTCTCGTTGAGTTCCCTTCTGCTGCAGTATAGATTTTTGATAACCACGGTTCTTACGTGTCTGATTAGGCACAGGGTGCATCTATCGCCTTGCCACGTCTCTCAAGTGACATTGGGGCGACAGCAATGCATCTCCTGTCATGATTATGCTTTAAATCAGATGTCTAATTCTTAACACGAATGATTTGATTTGGGGGTGCAGATGAGACACTGGCAGTGGGCTTAACATGAAGAGGCTGAAACACACCTATATACACAGATCTGCTGAGAGAAGAGAATTTAAAGAGAAAAAATAACCTGGCGCAGTATTTATGCTTTTGAAACAAAAAGAAGAAAACTCTCTGCAGCCTTTCCAACAGCAAATGCAAATCCAAAACTACCTTTATCTTAGAAACTACTGAGTCCAAGTGAGTTGTTCGATGGTGGTAACAAGGGCCCTTGTTTCCCCATCCAGACGAGCTAGAAGGCATTTTCCAAGTATCAGCAGTGGTATAAACATGGTGTCTCCATGGTGCCATGGAGAACATGTACTTGTTTTCTTGGGGATGAATTAGTACTACATCTCTAAAACATGCTTAGTAAAGGAGATATTGGATATAACATTGCATACTTATAAATGCATCAGGGAAAAGCTTTCTAAGCTTGAAATTTTTCTTTATTAAAAAATACTCTTTAAAAATGTTCAAAAACTAGAGGCAAGTTTCTCTTTTCTGCTTTCCTGACTGTTCCAGAAGAGATGTGACCATGTAAAAGGTTAAACTCTACTGTTTTAAGTACATATTGCAGCAAATCATACTCAAATACTTTCAGAAGGTTGTAATGATACTCATCCCCTCTCAAATCTTCCTCAATATTCATCAATGCAGAGACTAATGTGAAATCTTGATTTAACTTTATAACAATTTAATATGCAGTCACATTCTATAAATGTTATTAAATTCTGATCGCATTTTCTACTGCCTCCTAATTTAACTGTAGTCATATTCAGTATTCAAAACTCATAGACAAATCTCTGCAAACCAAATGATTAATATGAAGTGTACAGGTTTTTTTTTTTATCATTTAAAAAATGAATCTACATCCCACAACACGACTGATTTTTTAACAGTAAGTTAATTCCAGGCAATGTGCTTTCAATGATATAATCACACCTTCAGCGTACAAGAGGGACTGATAGTATATCACGTCTTCTTCCTCTCCTTGAATTAAAGAGTACATCTGTCATTCTCTGTTTCACAATCTACGCAGGACAGAGAGTTTTTAAATTATAAGACTAAGTTTAAGACTCAAAATAAATGTCAGCTTCATCTGCTGGATTTCAGAACCTTCTCTTAGGCAAGAGTTAGATTAGTCTTTTACCTTCCAAAAAAATTGCAGCCCATGAAACAGAAAAAAAACCCAATATCAATATTTGTATTTTTCTCTCAGAGACAAGAGATGGGAATTAAGACACAGTTTTGCCTATGATAAACAGATACAAAATATAGACGAAGATATATGTTAATTTGAAAGATATTGTACAATTCTGATGGAGATTTTATTTCATGTGGCAAATCCCTACACAAATATGTGTTCGTTCTTTAAATCAAAATGCAAAATTGACATTTGCGTATTTTAAAAAATTGTCTCAGTTAAAAAATATTCTTTTTGCAAGTACAACTGGAACCTTTAGATGCAGTATTTTGGAGCTGCCTACTCAATCCCTATATCATATCAAGAGAAAAGACAAAAAAGAGTCTTAAGCAAACAAAATTGTATAAAGTGTCTCCAGGTTGAGTTTCCACAAGTTCTCCCATATACTCTAGATATAGGTTATTGCCTAAGAAATGCAATTCTCTGTAGAGATCCTGGAAAGGATCTCCCAGATGGACTGGGAGATTAAGATTTAATATTGCCCTTGTCAATTATTTGTCAACATTATTTGGCTTTTGTCACAAATCTCACAGTCATCCTCCTCTTATCATGGTACGTTTTATATCACACAGCGGTTTTGAAGTTCATGAACCCAAATCCATCAGAATGAAACCAAAACAGAAGACGAGTTTCACCTGCCAGACTCCAATCCCACAGTCTCTGCTATCCTACTTCAGTTAGTTCAAATTGCATAAAACCCTTAGTGTTCATGTTAGGTACCTTAACTAACTATTGTGTGCCATAAATCCACGCCTATTGCACTGCTGCATGCAGACACGTACTTTGCGGTGCTTGTTTAGACAGAAACAATGAGGTTAACCCAATTTCATGGGTTTGTATGTTACTGTTAGACTCTAACAGTTTTTTACTGGATCTGTCACTAGAACCTTGGTGCACTTTCTCTCCAAATGAAAACATAAATTATTTTCTTTAAAAGAAGCATGCATCAAATATTATGGCACTATTATGATATGAGCATATGTGATATGCTCTGATAGTAAAACCTGCATTCCTATCAATCTTAGATGTATATTATTCATAAGCATTTTTGTTTGTTATTTTAAACACTTAGCAACCACGCAAACATCTCAGCAATCATTAAATATCAAACAAATGCAAAAAAGTAAACCTTACTATAACAAATCTACTTAAATAATATAATCATCTATTTACAATCACAGTGTGTTTATCTACTAACTGAAAGCACAATATTAGAGCTTTAAAAATCAAAACCAGACCATTAGAGCATTAAGAAAAAAACCCACCCACCACCTTAAGACACACACACACATGCACTGTGTAAACACCCTGGCAATTTCTACTCTACTTAGCCAAACAGCAGTTTACACTATTTTTTTATTCAACATGCAGATTTTAATTGGAGCAGCAAGATTATATGAAAACAATATAATCCGGTAAAGTAAATCCATGCTGCAAATTACAGCCCTATAAAATTTATTAAATAATAAATCCACAGCATGATTGTTTCCGAGTTGCTAGCTCAGCAAGTAAATGTTCTTGCTGATGCTGACAGCAAGAGAACAGCCATCACCATTTTCATGAAGTATGCATTTTAGACAATTGAATTTAAAAACATTTATTGTTCAAGCCCCAGCTCCAACACGTAGCTGCAAGAAAGAATTTTCTTTCAAATGGAGCTCACTACAAATTATACTTTAACTTAATATGTTTGTTTACTTTGGAGATTATTAGACCAGTAGCCGCATGTGGATAATTCTTTTAAGGTGTAGATGTTTTTTTAAAGAAAGGGTATGACATTGCGATTAAATATTGAGGTCTATGACTAAGTTAATTATGATAACATGCAAAGTGTGAGTTACATAAATAAAAGAAGATACAGCATTTCTCAGCTAGGCTGAGTAGCAAAAAGTAATAAACATATATTGACTATGACATTGTGAATTTCAGTTTCACTGTAAATGTTCACTTCAGCAGTCCGTTAATTAGCCCATTCATAGAAAAATTGACTTTCTGAGAAAGACTTTTCTAATATCAGTAAAAGTCTAGTAATTCGTTTTCCTAGAAATGTATACCAGCTGGATGCCCCTCAATCTTTTACTGCTCAATTATTTTGAAAGAAATACATTAATTGAACCTTTGAGATAGAGCGCTGTAAAAGCAAACAAACATGCCCAAAGCACTTATGCAATATTGCCTAATTAAGTAGCATTAAAATAGAGTTAAAGAGAGTGAATAACAGCAGCACAACTTTTCAGTACGGTTCTTTGCACTGATATTTTTGCACAAGAAACTTAGTTAAAACAATTATGTTACACAACTAACTCCAGTCCTTCTTGGTTTCACCTGTCATTTCGCTTTCTCTGATGTCACATGAACTTTTAAAAAGCCACTGCTCACAGTATGGCAACTCGTCCAACACGCACCAAACATTTATCTCAGACTGTAGTGCAGCCTCCACCCTATTCAGAGGCTTTGAGGACCATGTGCTGCTTACAGGAATGTTGTGCCCTGAGCTTCCTTGCACTGTTCCACAAAGAACAATTCACCCAAGCCTGAACATCATTTCAAATTCTTTTTAGTATTCTGTTTTTAAATTCTGTTTATAACAGTATAATCCTGTTGCGTCCTTCTCCATTTAAGGTATTTTATTTATTCTCAAATCATTTATTACAACATAGTGATGGCAAGGGTTAGAAATCATTATTTCTTCTGTTTAAAGTGAACAGTGAACTATTTTTTTTGTAATAATTATATCCCAAGTACTCATACTAAGTCTGTCTTTAATCATCAGCAACTAATACTATAAATACAGCTTTGAAAACCATAATCTTGTTTTAGACACGTAAATAATAAAAATGAAACACAACAATAATACCAAAAAGCTAGGGTTCTTATCTGCCTCTGAATCAAACAGATTCTTGAGCAACTAAGAGTCTTCATCATACATTTATGGTAATACTAAATTAATATATTCTTGACATTATAGGATTTTATGGATTGTTTTAATTCAGGGATTATCTACTAAACATAACGCTAAACTATGCCAAGCCAAAAAATCTCCACAAGAGCTCATGAAGTCCAGCATCCCCAGTGTTTTTAACTCCATGTTAAACTGTATGAACTGGAGCTTTTACGCCTTCTTTTAACATATCGACTGAAAAGTTCCATTTGAAATTATTTTTCAAAGTATTTTGAGATAAACAAACCACCTCCCATGTATCAGTTTTGCTTTTTATTCTTTCCACTTCTTCTCACTTGTAAATAAAATAAAATCAGTTATTAAAAAAATAAATAACTTGCAAATTCAATTTTGCACTGTGATGAATTGGGAGCTTTCTGAGTTCAAGCCAGAAATTAAACTCTAAATCTAAAATGTAGCACACCATCTCCCAGCTGCAAACATTTAGAGAGGCATTTCCTTATTACCTTTAAAATATTATTTCTTTAATTACTCCTATCTTTTTGATCATGAAAAAGCATTTCCACATGAAAATGCAAGATGCAATTAGAACTGCTTGAAAAAAAAAAAGTAGTTGCAGATGCAGCAGATGGTTTCTGCAGGGTCAAATACAATCATAAAGACTGAAGTAATTATATATTGTTTTGAGAAAAAAAATGAATTTACAATTTGGGGGTGTGTTCACTCCTGCATGCCCAATGAGGTGTATTTAAAGACACCGTTTTTCAGACACCAAAGGCTTCACACTGAATCTTAAAGTTTCCTGAAAATATGAGCACATTCTCTGTGGGTCAAGTTGAAAATTTTGGCTGGAAAAAAAAAAAAAAAAGACTTTTCAAGTCTGCTCTTTTTCTCCTTTTCTCTATGTATGAATCTTCCTAAATTATAACAGAAAAAAAAGGAGGATTATTATAAGGCAGTATAAAGGCAAAACAATTTAAACCACTCGGTAACTACTCCCAACAGCTTTAAATGTTAAAAAAAAAGAAAAAAGAAAAATCCAATCTAGGGGAAAAACAACCAAAATCAACAAGTGGTGATTGTGACCATTTGTATTTACTTGGTCATTCAGGATAAAAGTCCAAAGAAGAGAAATGTCCTACGCAATTTATCAGACAAAATGACACAAAAATATATTTAAAAAAAAGTCAGCAAATCATTTCCCTGTGTTAGCCATTAGGAAGTACAAAATACTACTGATTTTTAATGCATTCATCTGTGGGTGAAGCTTTTTTTCTTAACTGACTAATGCAGTCTGACATGGTAATGTATTGCATTTACTGCTCAGAAAGTGAGGGTGAAATCAACTGCAATCAAACAAAAATGCCATTACAAAGGACTTCTTTTTCCAGGAATCTTCATTCTACCACATGGAAAATATTTTGCAGGATACCTCAACAGCTTTTTCCTGACAGCCTGAAGGGGGGTTCCAAGGCCTGTTATGGAGAGGCATGACCTCTCGCGTACTGATAGTGCATTTCATGCAAATAATAAAAGAAATTAATCTCTTACAATGGGATGCTAATCAGACTAATCAGCTGCCAAGAGACATATTTGAGAGGTTTCCTCAGGAAGGATTACAAGAAAAGATGCTCGAGCTTTTGACTCATTACAGATGTATCTGTATAAAACTATGAGAACAAAACAGAAGCTGTGACTGGTTATATTAGTGAGAAAATACATTTCTCATGAGCTAGATACTTATTTCAAAGGGTAATTTTAACAATTTTATACAAGCAACATGTCTTTTCTTCTGGTTTCTAGTGCTTTTGGAAAAACTAAACTGTGGGCATATTCAGACATAGATTTGAGGATGAAGCAGAAGTGGTTTCAGAAATTGTCATCTCTAGCTTCTAGCTGCCAACTCTTAATTGGAGACTATCACCTTCTGAGCAAAGAAATACTCATTATGTGAGCAGCTGAAGTCTCTTTTAGTAGAAAGTAAAATATTTCCTTAAATCCGATATAAGAAAATAAAAAATAAAGCAGGATTTAACAGGTAAAAGCACTACATTTTTGGACAGCTGGAAGTTTTCAAATTGTGTTCTCACCATCTCTGTGAGCGTCTTGTAAAGCAGTGACTTTACAGATTTCATCAGGAAGGTTGAGATAATAATATACAGCCAAGGCAACACCAAAGAATCACATTTTATAAATATTCCTTATACTAGAAAATAAATTTATATCATATAGAAGTAAAAAAACACAATGATAAAACGTAAAAAAACCTCTTGTATCATTGCCAGAAATCAGGTTATACAATAGCATATAGGAAGATTTGATCAACACATCAGTGAAAGCAATTCTAAAGTTAATTAATCCTTGAGAAATGATCAGATGAGCACAAAAGAGATAAAGGGATATGATATAAATCAAAGTACTTGATCTCTGCTGTGCCAATAAAAGTAAAAACTGGTCATCAGTTAAAGAAGCCCTGAATTTTCATGTCTCATGCTAAGATGCTGAATAAGCACAGCATGTCTGTTACTTCAAGTGATTTAGGCAATACAAGCTCTTGATACTCTCTTTTCTAATATTTCAGATATCTTGTTCTCATTCCACTGGTACAAACCAGAAACAACTTTGTTATGGATAGAAGTTCCGTTTATGAAAACCAACACGCTAAAAAAATCAGGCTTAAGCAAGACAGCTATTAATAGATTAAATTAGTTAATATATAGATATAAATAGAGAATTGTGTTTGCGTAGGGTAGAAAGAAAACTTTGATGCATAAGAAAATTAACATTAAGCATATACTATAAGGATGTTTAAATACTTGTTAAATATATATTTGAGTATGCATATATCTGTGTGTGTATATACACACATATATATTAAAATAATTGAAGTTTAGAACATTACCCCCAGATGTAACCTCTTCTATACAATATATCTTAAGTATTTTTTCTGTTTCATTTTCAGACTTAATAAAATATCTGATATTTATTTCTGAAGGACAAGCTAGCTGAGGGGATAGAAGGAATTAAAGTAATGCATTTGTAACAGGATAATATTTCTACAGTAGTAGCAAGTAAAAAAGCTTATTTATATTGAATTTAAACATAAATTTTGTTGCCGCTACTACCCTCAGCTACGTTAAGCAAAACTGTACTTAAGATCTTCAAATAAGAGAAGTAAAAGTTATTATACCTATAAAAGTTTAATTTTACACATTTTATATTAAGTTATGGTTTGCTAACAGAATTTTAACTTTACATTCCCATCTTGATATTTAAGAAGTAGAAATGTAATAACAATTTTCAACACTTATGTAGGATGATTTTGTTTTATTCGCATTTAATCTAAGGGGAAAAAAAAGGACCATAAAACCCCAACATATCAAACAACTCTTAGAGAAAGATTATGAGACCATTTCATTTTTGTTATAGCTTAGTGGAAGTTTACTGCCAACTGTAGTATTGTTTACAGGCAGTTGGTAATTCTGCTACCCCCAACTCTTTTAAACAGCAATCCTCAGCTCACACACGGACTGATACCGTAACCTTGTAAACAGTTTTACAGGAGCATTTTCCTTCAGTTATAACTCTAGCTTCTTTGCCTAGGATTACTTTGTGCCTAAGTAGTTTATGGAATACAAATATATCTATAAAAAGGCTCCTATTTTCAGTTGATTCTTTGTTTTTACATTTACAGTTAATTATGCTAGAAGTCATACTTTTTTATACTACAGTTCACTTAAAGCAAAAATAACTACGATATGCATACATAACAATAGTATACTGAAAGGTTTGCTCAGCTCTAAATTAACAAGTATTTCAGCAGCAAAAAAATGAGTAATTTGTTGAAGACATCTTTTTTCAAATTTCTGATGCTAATCCACCTTTCTTCT
>JAWLRI010000203.1:6005461-6046104 GCA_034781795.1 Crypturellus tataupa | reverse complement strand
ATTTCAGCAGCAAAAAAATGAGTAATTTGTTGAAGACATCTTTTTTCAAATTTCTGATGCTAATCCACCTTTCTTCTGCTTTAATAGTATGAGAATTTGTTTGAAATACATTTAGATTGGCCTGAATTTAATTTAAATTCAAAACTAAACCCATATACAGGCATTTCTTTCACTCAGTATTCAGGCTATCCTGAATACTGTTCACTAAACAGTGTTCATGAAAGAAAGCAAATATATTTTCTTAAAAATTATTTGGAAGAACAAAAGCACATAGTGAAAAGGCCTATTCTAACAAACACCATAGAGAAAGCAACATAGAGTTTCTTTGAATAAACTATTGTGCTGTGATCTCGTTTCTTTGTATTTCACATGAATTAAGAAGTCTTCCTTTATTTACCAGTCTTTCTACTGTTTCAGATAACACAAAACATGTTTATTCTAGAATAAGGTATTACATAAAAATTAGCAATTCGTGTCTTAATGTCTATTTAACAGTTATTTAACATGTTGACTAAATCACTGTAAAAAAAAAAATCTAAACTATGTTTTCCCAATAGAAAGTTCTTCTAAAAGTATAGTCATCTGATAATCAGGTGGGAAAAAATAATTAAAAAATACATAAAAACAGCAAAGAAAGTAGTGTGAGTTCTGTAAATGCAATTCCCTGCTTATTAGACAATAAAAATGCTGAATAGGAAAGCTGCATAAAATCTCTACCCAGTTTGTTACATCCCTTCCTAATTGCATCAAAACTCCTATGAAAACATGCTCATTCTTAATGCTACTTTAAGTAAATAAGAAGAAAATGTTTCCTGTAGCTGTTTATAATACTGGTAGCCAAGAATACTTTGTTCACTTATGATTTCTAAGTTTCTGACAGTTTTTAATACAGATAAAAGCTAAAATATTTTAGTCCTTGTTCTAGTCTTACCCAACACAGGAATCAAGGCCCTTGATTATGAAGTTTTGAACTAGAAACCTTCAACACTGAATTTTATTGTAGAAGATAAAAGGTCAATTTTCCAGACATCAGCAATGGCAGTAGAAATTGACAACTTCCTTGTTTCCTGATAGCAAGTTAAAACCCTGAAAATCACTCCAGTTCTATTAAAAACTAATATGAGAAAGTCCACAGAGTTTGATTTCTTTTCTGAATTATAATTTACAACAATTACTCATCTTGATGGTGCTATCTTAATAAAGAATTTCATAAACTGCCCATTTTGTACAGTTGTCATCCTATTATTAAAATATTGTTAATATATACAATGAATGCTAATACGACAATATTAATATCCTCAAAACTTGTTTTATTATTGTTCTCTGCCATGTTGTATGGCCACACACACTAACTTGTCTACTGCAAAATTTGCTATTAATAAAGCTGCCACGAAAAAGAACTAGAGGTACCAAACAGCTTCTTGTCCACTAGAAAGTACGAGACTCCTGTTCCGATTAGCTGGACTCTCACAGCTAAGAACATCACTCCTTCTCATTTTGAAAACCTAGATACAAAGCAGTAACGCTAATGAAAATACACACAATTGTGCTTTTTAAAAATCTCTTGGTAAAAATCTTCACATCATTCATTATAAAACTAGATGTTGTACTCCAGCTTGGTTTTTTTCAACTTGAATATAATAAGCAATTTTTACATGCCTGCCAGACACAATGAGAGGAAAAATTGATGACTGCTTCAGAGTGAGAATTTAGATGTTCTATCTCGCTTCAAGGTAAATTTGTACCTTCCTCATATAATCATTTGATATAGAAATGTATTTTGTTATATTTAATATGAACCATGAGCACTTGGGGCAAAACACTGGCGGCTCACTGAAGACTAATAGCTAGGAACAGCAGTTTTTTTGTTATTAAAACCAACTATTACTGCTAGCTACTAAACCCAACTATTACTAAATGAAAAGCATGTCACTGAGCATATCACCACTCTGTGGTCAGAACAGTAGAAAAGTTTAATGCTAAAAATGAATACACGAGTTAAAACCAGGTCTCTTAATAACTTTGTTCCAACTACAAGCATATCATTTACTAGCAGTTATAAGAAATCATCAATTAATGGTGTGGTTTTATGTAGCTCACGGAGTTTTCGTTCCCTTGGTTAGCACAGCTTATATACCGTAATAGTCCCTATATTATTTCATCAAGATGACAGACTGTGTGACTGTTCTCCACAGAGAAGAGCTATTAAGAGATATTGCAAGTGGTATCAGTGATGGATATCAAAAGCCAGGCAAGCTTCAAGCACGGCTACCACAGGAGATTTCAGGACTACGGCATTAGGTATGAAGAAACCTATTTACCCACTTCAGGCTTGCAGCTTTGGCAAGAGATTTCACTCCTCTGAGTTTTAAGTGTAAACTCCACAAAAAGCAAAATTAAAGAGCTAAAAGCTTAACAGCAGGTTGAGGAGAGGGAAAAAATAAGAATGGCAGTAGGAAATATTGAAGAGCTATGTGTGTCTTTAGAGAGGGTTGCCCATGTGAAGATGGTACTTGGAGCTTTGAAGATCGACTTGGACCTGGGAGGTAGCAAGTTGTGGCCCACACAGTTTCCTAGGACTGTTTCTACCTTTTACATTAACTAGCAGATTAAAATAAAGGATTGGGAGTGAAAATCTTTCTCCTAGCTCTATGCTGTTATTAACAGACCGTTTTTTCTTGTAGTCTCAGGGATCTGCCTGATGCCAGTGATTACCCCTAGTTGTCTTGGATGTCAGTGTCTACCCTGCCTAAACCAAGTAATCGGGATGTACTTCTAGAAACAGACTTGGTTTGAATACCTTGACTCAGAAAGAAACCCAGATCTTTCATTTGCTGCATGAACACACTAAGCATGAAATACTTATGTGAAAGATAAATGCTGCTCCTATCATCCTAGTTCTAAATGAAATTAATGGCAGTTCCTGTGCTCTCAGATGATTACAGCACAGCATTGGTGCTACCTGTGCAGATTGTTTAAACAAACCCATACAGCTTGCAGACAAAAGAATAATAGGTGCCTTGATGGGCACCTATAAACGAGTTTTGCTCAGTTACACCAGAAGGTGAGTATTGAGTCTCTTTGATTTTGCCACATAATGTTTGGCAGCTACATGTCAGTTCAGTCATCAAAAGCTCTTTTTTATCTCAGCATTTGAACTCTATACTGTGATCCTCTCGTAATAGATGATAGTCTATCCATTATTTAAAAATTTTCAATCCATTGAGTATTCCTGGGGACAGAAGAGTGCTTTGTCACATGCCCAGCTGTTAAACAAATCCAGAATCTAGTGAATAAGGCCAAAAAATGCACACACACAACTTCCAAATTCTCATAAGATTTTTCAGAATACAAAAGAAGTTTGAAGGCTACACATAAATGTAGTACCTGCCACTGTAGACCTCAAAAACGATGGTGTAACGCACTTTAATAACAGAACATAAATGGTGTATTAACAATTTGACTTAGATTTTGAATGGCCTTTGTGCTGCAGTCGATCAAGCTACAACCCAGAAGCATGGATAGCCATAGCATAACAAACCTCCTCCCTTTCATCTGTATTCCGTTTTGCAAAGGACATGGAATTAAATACAAGTGGTGAAACAAGATAAAGAGCATTTTACTGGAGCACAGAAATAATTATTCTGCAGAGTTACTCAAAGGCTGCTTGTAAGACACATCTGGTTCAGACTTTCGTGCATTTCTAAGAAAACATAGATGTAATCATAACACATTATAATGAAAGAATCCAAAGAAAAGTTATGACAGCTAGAAAATTTAGCATAAACACTGTTAGCTGAGGTCAACTTGTAATCAAACCCAAGAGAAAGTAGGACTTGGGTGAGGACATTGCAGCAACCTTGCATCCAGAGTTCTTCAACCGACCGATGAATTTAAAGGCAATGCAGAGGTTTCTTCTAGATCACTGCATAAATATTTGATAAGAAGGGAGCTCAGTGATAACATAAATACAAGTCTGAAAAGCTCCTCGGAGGTTTTCTGAGATAGGCATTATCCTCCCTCCGGACTGGTGCACAGACCCACACTGCAATGAGCCTGAAGCTGTTATACAAACATGTGACAGACACTGAATTCCTGTAAAATAACACGACATGCAGAACAGAAGCTTTTGAACCTTGAGTCTTTAAAGCCTCCCTGTATGGCATGGTTTTCAAATCTTCCCGGCCTGGCTAACACAGCTGCTGATAATAAAATAGCCTTTTCTAAAGGAGATTATAAATTTAAACACAATTATTACTTTCTCATTGTTGAGTCTGCTGGCATGAGCTACCTGCAACAACTGGAATACTCGAGTGTGTTGTTAAGGAGAACATATCCCTCATTGCATGGCCCTTTTATGACAGCCCTGAAAAGTAACCAGTATGTCTTTCACAGGCTACAGTATTAGAATGTTCTTCACAGGTATAAGGAGCTTCAGTTCTTATTTTATGAGGAGAAAAATATTTACGATGGCCTTGGATTGTTGCAGGCCAATCTGAATAAAATAATTTTATATCTAAAAGGTTGCTGAAAGGATTGCTTGATAAAAGCTTTAAAGCTAACATTTTTTCCCTCTCCTAGAAATCCTTTTTCAGGCCAGAGTCATCTGACTATTTTGCGTAGCATCATACAATTTCTATCATGATGATATCTTACTGTAAATTAATACATATATATTCAAGTGTATATACACAATTACAGACATAAGAGTGCTTTGAGATTAACTCAAATATAGTGTTATTGTGCTATTATAGTAACTAAATAAAATGATTCTTAGGGAGATCTTTTTTTTCTTTTTTGAATTTCAGATATTTATACTCAGAATATTTAGGTTGCTTCTTCTCTACATCTGCCCCAAGGTATGTAAAAACACAGTCAACTTCAGCACTATCACTACTTAGCTTTTAAATGCATTGGGAAAAATTTAAAATACTGCTTCCAATTTCCCTCATTGTGTAGCTTTTTGAAATCTAGAAAAATAACATTAAAGGAAAGAAATTACTTGAAAACTTCCTACCAAATAACAGCACCTACAGACGACAGCATATATTAGTTTAAAACAATTTCCTTTCAATTTTGTGTGAAATTATATAATTTGCTGTTTTAGAATTTAATATACAAGGTTATTTGTATATATGACAAAATATATATTATTAGTATTACAGCTCAGCAGCAAGGAGAAAAGACTGCCTGTTTACATTGCTCTGGATACTATGAGTTAGTTGAATAGTTTTGCAAAATCTCTGGGGAGCAGCAGTCAGGACAGCAAGAAAAGATGACAGGAAGCAGAAAAGCTGAAGCAAGAGCAGAAAAGAAGAAGCTCCCCAGAGAAGAGTCAAGAGATCTATCTATAACAGGGAGCAGAAACAAAACAAACTAGTGAGACACAAAATGGGCCTTTCCTAAGGTCTAGCATGAATTATACAGCCTGTTTTACAGCTTTGGAGACTGCAGGAAATTGAGGGATTGGAAATGAGAAAGAAGGACAACCACAATTAAATGATTTAGTAGTGAAAGTTATCTGTTTCCGATCAGTTTCCCTTTGTCTGCATCTCCTGGTTTTCTACACATAACCTTCTTCACATGTATTATGTCTGGGTTCTACTAAATCAGACTATGAATTATTTCGAAGTGGGGGCTATCTGCACACATATAAATACATGTAAAAATATCCGTATTACAAAACAAGTGAAAGAAAAGAACCCTGAGCAAGGTCCTTCTCCAGAGTCAAATGCTTCAGAAGAACTTGAAAAACTCCTATTTATTTCCCTTGCACTCATCGGTCCTGAGGGAACACAAAAAGCCTCTCACCCAGCTCCAGCAGATGCTGCTGACTGACCCCATGCACACACTGTGAATATTCACTAGAAGCATCTCTGTTTTTGTTAGTAGTTTGAAGATTGATTTGTATCCAGTGAAAACACATGATATCCAGATTAGATTATCTGGTAAATATTTTTTTTAAATGTTTCCCGTGAGCAATTAACATTTTTAAACAGGATGATTATAGACTGGTATATGTGGGGAAAGCTGTTGCCTTTGGTGTTGGAAATATCCAACTGTATGATAGCAGAGACAGATTTATAATGGCAATAATGATGATAGACTTGCTCAGAAATCTCCGCTGCACTGCTTCCCGGGCAGGAGGGCTTTTAAAAACGTTCACTGGTAGTTTAAGCATCGTGCCTTTTCAGGCTGCTCAAGAGAGCAATGGGGGTTAAAACAATGTTCCTGCTGTGCTAATACTCAGAATTTTACTCTTATTGTAAAAGCAAGAGCGTTGGTAGCACAATTATGTGAAAACTGAACATTGTTTAGGATGTTATCACTTTAGGGAAAAAAAAGGCAATGCAAAAAAGAGCTTACGTTATCTTATTATTAAATGTATTATGCATTCACAGCATGTGTCATATGTTACTGTAAAGAATTCTCTCCTACGAGCTCATACATTTTAAGAATAATTTTAAAAATATCTTACTTAAAGAATATGACAAGATGATAAGCAGCTAGAGTAATTTTTTTTAAACACTGACAACTAAGTAGATGATTAATGAGTTTGAAAATAATGCTAACAAATTTTGCTAGGACAGCATAAAAAGGTTCCAAGCGATCTTTCCTACTGTTTTCTCCTGTTATTTTATCCTCCAGCCTGCAGTACATGTCTCATTCTATTTGTTCTAGCATTTACATAATGTTACACATTGTCCAGACATGCAGTACATGAGAGAAGATGACCTTGAAGAAAATATAAAAAACAGTAACGAAGCCAGTATCTGTTCTCATCTTCAGCTAAATCGCAATATTTAAAAATAAAATTTCCTACTATGGAATTTTGATCTTCATGTCTTCCACACTGCAGCTCGTGTGGGAAACAAGCACATTTTAGGAAACGAATCCAAGTGACTCTGAACGCCTGTTTTCCATCTCTTAACACTTTGGACTACAAAGCTTCCCAAGTTTCTATGTCAAAGCCGAGCTCTACCTCCTAAGCTCAGCTTAGATCACTAGGGGTTTGGATTCCTTAACTTTGTCTAACAACTGACAGCATCACAGTTCATACCCCAAGGGCTGATCAAGGGCTACTTATATGTTACATCATTAAACATCAATTATATATTAATGTATTGATTATCCATCAATACTTATTAATTAAATAAAAGGGATAAAAAGAACTAGAGCTTGGACTTTAACTCACAATTTATTGCCTACTAAAGTACTAAACTCATTCAAGTTCAGAATTCAGGAGAAAGAAAACTTTAGAAAATGCTTAGGCAGCCTCCATCCTACAGAAGGATGCGTCTTAGAGAAAGAAATTAAATGATCCAGCCAGAAACTCAGCTGGCAGCAGCAAAGAGGCAGGAGCAAGGACTATGAAGACGACTTTTCTCAGTTCTTCATGATGTTTTTTCCTGTTTTGACTGGCTGTGCCATTCCTCTGTTTTGACTGGCTGTGCCATTCCTCTGTTTTGACTGGCTGTGCCATACCACTTCCTTTTTTAATTTCAAACTATTTCAACTATACTTAAAATCAGCTTCTGATTGGACTGACCTTTCCTCTAATATTATCTTTTCCACTATGTTGTAACTTCAGTTGTTGTTTTAACTTGAAGTTGTTATTTTTTCCTTACCAAAAACATTAACAGAAAGGAAAGGAAAAAAAAAAAAAAAGAAAAAAAAAGGAAAATGGAAAGCTGTATTTACAAGAAATTGTCATGTCTAAAAAAAACCCCACACATGTAACCACTTACACTATCCATTTCTGAGCTCATCTTCCTTTATTACTTGACAAGTTCTTCTGAACAAAGATTTTTTTCTTCAGATTTACACACTGTCTGACAAACAGGGGTCCTTTTTTCAACTGTGGTTCCAAATTCCTCTTAAATCAAATGGCATCTGCCCATTCTCTACTGATCATTGAAATCCCTGAACCACAATTTGGGCAGCAATATCATAGGATTAAAAAAAAATATATACACAATACTGAAGATCTAACAGTGTCTAGAAGATGCTAGATTCATCAAAATAGCTTAACTGCTTAAACTTTTTTATGGGCTTTACATAATGTAATATAATACATGAATGCAGATAAAGCCTCACAGTTATTAGCATCATCTTAAATTTTTAAAGCCTTCTTTAGTCTAACTGCCGTTAAAAACATGTCTACCAGAAAAATATGAACTCTTGAAGTAATATGTAACTAGGGTTGAAAAAACAGGTCATAAAATGTGTAATTTTATTGGTTATATAAATTGATTTTAGCCATTACTGCATTACACATAATTCACTAGAGGTGATGGAATGCTTATTTGGTTAGATAGCTGATGTATCCCTAAAGAAAAAAGCTATATTAATACATCACTTTGCCGCAAAGGTGCTATAGACAGTAAAGGAACATTTTGTCAACTTCAGGAAATAAGAGATCTATTAAGAAATATTTAAAGCTTCATAAAGCACCAGTAAAATGTGCAACTGTCAATAGTGGTAGACATTAATCTTTTCATCCCCTTGAACACACTTCTGACATACTGCGCTTGGGTTTACCAGACACACAGCCTCATGCAGTGACTACTGCACATTCAACTGCTAAGTGAACCCTTTAATGAACAAATATGCACTAAGAACCAAAGGTCCACTTAAAGAAACATCAATATTAGAAGAGAAATATTCACGGGAGAAACTTTGCTCACTATCTGCTAAATTCAATCTCTGCTACCTTGACGGGTTTTCATATTGAAAATACCTCCCTATTATAGACACGAGAGAAGCTACTATTGGCTTTAAAATCATACCTACAGGCAAGAAAGCAGCCCTAGGGCACTACACAAATACCCTGGGAAGCATTAAATTTCATTCTCACCTTCTTATCAAGGGGAATCCATGAATGCAACAATTACAAAACTACACGGGTAGAATACAGTCATTTACCCCCCTCAGTGTATAGGGCTTTTCTGCTCGAGCTATGCATGAATAAGACTTATTGATTACATATTCCACTTTTCAAAGCAGCAATTGGCATTATCACACAAAAAATTTAGATGAAAGCTGAGCAAATAGAGGAGCATATAGGGAAACTATTAGCAAGTTACAGCTATATATCAGAATAACTTACACTACTTTATACTGCGTCATAGTGTATAAATTCACTATGATGATGTCATCCAGCTCTGCAATACAGAATAAAAGCTACTTCTGCTACTTGCATTGATGGCATCAGGTATATGACAGCATGCCAAAAATGATTCTGACACACTATAAAAGAGAAGAATATTCAGTCTTTTAAAACTGCAAGTAGCAGTTCTAATGACAGAATGGTATTTTTTCACTACCTGAAAGCACAATATTATTTCAACCACCATTAGGTCTTTTATGACAGGTTCTAGGTGAGTCACAGCCTGCCTCGTTTTTTCTCCTGCTTATGCCTCACTAATGCTGGAAGATGCCTTTCTCCACAAACTTGATAATCTAGACCACCTTCCACTGCAGCTTAATAACGATAGAGGTTTCCAGAGATACCTAAATCTTCAGAGAAATAGTACATATACTATTTGTCGCTGTGTAAGTGCATATAGCAACTCAAGTTCTTTTCCAAGTAACAATGTCAGAAGACAGTTTTAAGGCATTGCCGACACAACTGCTAACAGGTTAGTGGAATTGATATTTCACAAGTAAAAACGGTTTTATTCATCAATATTTGCAAAGTATTTTCTAAAGGAATAAAACTTTTCTGAGGGAGAAGGGCATGGTCAGGGTTTGTATTCTTAGCGAAGTAAAGCAAAGAAACACAGGAATAGGAAGAAAACTATCATTCAGCTCTTAAATGGGCATCACTGCAGGTAACAGGCATAGTTACTAGTTTTATTTATAAATACAGTAACATTCTTACTGCTTTTGCAAGCAGTTAGAATATGCAGTGAAATTATACCTCTCTGAGGTATCATGATTGATCGTGGGTTGCTCCCATAACGCCTCTTTTGCCAGGCTGGGACCGCACATTTGATTTAAATCAGATTCATGGCTTTATTGTGTATAGATCAAATGACAAATGCCAAATCATAATTATGAATGCAAAGGTTCTCTTAAAAAAAAAAAAAAATCAATCTGGATTTGCAATGAGTAGTTCAGCTGAGCACCTTAACAGATAATGAACATTTAAGCACTGTGCCGCGTTACACATTCACACTACAGAAGGGGCCGTTGCACGTTCTTTTTGGACACGTACGACCTACCTGTGCACTGCCCTCCGTTTGTGGGATCCCCGTAGTAGCCGGGCATGCACGTTTCACACTGCTTTCCCGTCGTTAAGTTTTTACACTGATCACAAACGTTACTGTTGACGCAGGTGCTGTGGCCATTACACTGGCAAGCTGGAATAAAGCATTTAAAAGGTCATTAGTAACCTGCTTTTGCAAATGAAATCATGTCATTACAAAGTGGCAGTAGAATGCAGTTTTGAAGAGCTTAATCCTGACAGGTGACTTGCATATATAGTTATAACTTGAGATAGAAGGCAATTAAAATAGCATTGCGACCAGACATGGACTTAGAAAGGATCACAAAAGTTGAGTATGCAGGGACTAGTGACCTAAAGAGCTAAAGGCTCTTGAGAAAGTCCTTGTAGACATAAAATCCAGTGCCTGTAGACATAAAATTTGCCTGGTTGTTAAAGAAAACTGTTAACAGGCAATAAATCACCAAGACCAAATGAAAACCCCCAAGCCCACAGGCAGTCTGCTGTGACATCCAGCACAACTATCTCAATGCTAAAACCCAACAGCTTACACACAAGGATGCATTTGCTGGGGAGAGAGGACATACAAAAACAAGAAAAATAACCAAAAACACAGGGGTTTAAAAGACAGTAGAAGCACTTCAAATGCCTCCTGTCCCTACTCACAATGGCCGATGAAATTCAAAGAAATCTTGTTTGCCAAATGAAACAGTAGTAGAACCCTCTGATCTTTAAACCACATCTACTACCCCAGGCTCTGTATTTTCAGCAAACTCACAGAAAGTTACTGCTTACCATTGCAGCAAAATCATATGAACTCTGCCAAAATACTTGATCTCTCTACCAGGATTTGGTTGAAATAGCCAAAGACAGTGTTCTAAAAGTAGTTCTTACCTCTCTGTAGATTGGGGCCTCAACTCAGGGCTCAACAGATTAGCAATATGTCAGTAGCAACAGCTTGTCAAATGTCAATTATGTCAAAACTGTCAATACCTGACTAGTAAAGTGTCTTTAAGACTCAGCAGATGAAAGCTACTTTAGATTTTTTAATTTATTTTTTTGTAATTTGGATTAATATAAATGTCACTCTGTTGCCTTGCCTAGAAAAATAAAAAGTAGCTCTCACTGCATGACTTTTAGAAGTTTTTAGTAACTTAATAGTTTTAGTAACTTAATACTGAAACCACCTCTGAAAACCATTAAACCTCACAAGCTTACAGTTTCCTCTTGCTGCTATAGCTATGCCTATAAAGTCTTGTAATCAAACATGTGTAGCAACTTTCTCAGCAGGCAACTACTTCCTTTGCAGATTTGTAAATAATATTTTACATGCTCAAAACAGAGTACATAGCTCACATCATGCAAACAAGCTCTTGTTTTTTCCCTGGCTGTAGCTGGAAAAAAAATTGTTTCATTGAAAACCTGTCAGACCTTCTCACTTTATGCTATCTGTTTAATAATAGTTTTTAAAATTAAAACAGACAACAAATGAGAGTGAATTTAAAACAGTATTTATCAAGCCAATTGCCCAGAGGTACTGTAAAGCCACAAAGAGCATAAATATGAACTACAGGGAAAACCTGCATCTACACAAACATGAATGGTTTATCCAATTATTCATCAATGTGGCAGAATAAACTTTGAAGTATATGTCATAATCTATTTATTTTTACTTCTATCCAATTACAAACTGTACAGTAAGTTAATATAGATTTATGATCAACTCCATTATATTTCAAGTACATCAAATGAAGGTTTTCAGATTGCTGTGTTAAGATTAATAAAGTGTGTTACTATAATCCCTTAAAGATGGTATTTTGTTAATAAAATGAAAACAAAAACTTAGGTTCAAAACCTACAGTCTACATCAATCCAAATGAAATTTCATGCCAACAGAAATTTTAACTTTTGTGACTTAAGAACAATTTACCTCTTAACAAATTCACAGAATAACCTTCTTCAAAACCAAAGTGGAATCTCGCTGCAGTCTTGGTCAGAACATATAATGAATACAGGATTTTACCCATGAAGATATAAACAAATAAGGTTATGAAATCTTCCAACTCAAAAATAAATAAATAAGGAAATCGGAATCTATATCCATTACGCCTTCACCAGGGACAAATTATATATACACTTTTTAAAAGCCCAACAATGCACTTATCACTGATGTATTTGTACTTTAACATTTAAATTAAGCTTAGAAGTTTACAGATCTTGTACATAATGTAGCATCACTTGGGAAAATAATACTATCACAACTACACTGTTTATTCAAAAAAAACCCCACTATTTCTGTTTTCAAGCAGTCTTTAAAACTGTATCATTTATTACATATGGAGGCCTTTTAACTTCACCAGTATGTTTTTCACTTAGCTTCACTTCCCCCTTGCTGCAAGTAAACGGCTTTCAGGAGTGTTTTCATGCTGCTCGATCCTAGGGGCTATACCAGTTCATTTTGCACTAAACTAGAGCACCCGATGCCTTGCTTACATACCTAGTGAACCAAAAAATTAAAATTCTATCAACAGATCAATATGGCTAACATGTAGTCCTCAGAGAATCTTTTTAAGATTACAAAAGGACACCTTTCACCTAGTCTACAAGCTATACTGGTGGCCCAGCTGACATTTGGTAGCCTTGGGAGGCCCTTCCATCACCAGCTGGGATGCAGGAAGTGCCTGTGCCTGGACATCAGCAGTTACCTACAGACATCTCTCTCCATCTGCACTTTCCTTTGATGGGTCCAGATGCTGGAAGAAATTTAATGCTAGAAGAAATTTAAAGCTGAAGTTAACACACACGGCTGGACTTGGAAAAGGAGAAAGATGAAATGGATGAGAACTTATCTACAAATAAGCAGTAGACTTTCATTAAACTATTTGCATTAAATTTCACAAATGAATCTGCCTCCAAAATAAGCACATGTATACTGAAAGAAAAAAGAAAAAGGAAATCAACTATTTATTTAGGAAAAAGTTTGGAAAAAACATCTGTGTATTACTATACATGTATACTATGTATTACAAAATAATTATGTTAAATTTCAGTGCCTAAACACACTTTAATCCTCTACTCTGTAACTCCTATTACATATTACAAATTTAGACACACAATTCAAAGATTTAAAAAAAAAAAACAAAAAACCACTGTGCATCTCACCTGGACACTGGATAAAAGACCACTCGTAATTTTTCTCTTTGGGACACAGAGTAGCATCCAGCACCATTTCACTGGAGTGCAAGGCCACAGGTTTCATTGGCCCTCTCGATGAGCCTTCCAAGCACTGCCCTTTCCCAGTGTTGCTGGGGTCGTTACACCATCCACATCCAGGCTGCTCCAGGCACTGGCCGCAGGTCCTCAGTCCTGAGCAGTTTTGAGCTTTATAACATAAATTGCAATATTAATCCAAGGTTGTTGGGATTATTTTTTGATAAGATTCAAGGATTTTTACAACAGCTGAGGAAAAAGTTATTTACACAAAATTACTTTAGCTATTTTCTGGTATAATTTCAAAAAGTTTGATAATATTTTAGTAGAAATATCTCCACATTTACTTTAAAAAGTTTTTGCTTTCCCAAAGATAGCAAAATAAGAACAGAATGTGCTTACTATGAAGCACAATGATATAGTGAAGCAGAAAACCACTAATACACGTTGTCATCAAAATCCATGATGCAGTATATATTCCATGTTTACATATTTATAAAATAAATGTGATGCATCCATTTTACATATAATTTTACACATGTAAATAGTCTTTCCAACAAGAATACTCTAGAATTAAAGATTAGGCCAATAACTCAACGAAAGGAGAAAATATTGTGACAGTCCAAATTCACGTATTTGGCACGAGCTATTTTATGATGAGCCTAATAGTTTGAATATTCATCTGCACACCTCATTTCTGTGAAATACAACTTTTGAATCAAGCCAGAATAATATATAACTTCACAAAAAAAAGTAGGGCTAAACTTCAATACATAATTCAATCCCATTTTAATGCAAGTCCCACGTCTGTTGCACTAGGTCAGCTTTTATTTACTTTCAGATTAAAGTCAAATATCTAATTATTTTCTATTTTATTATTTTCTCAGAGAAATAGTCCAGCTCATACTCAAACAAACTTGTTCACAACCAGTTAAGATTTTCACCACCCAATTAATAGTAATGAAGCACTGATTTTGTGTATTTAGGAATATCACTAAGATTTCACAGCTCTATCTCAGCTTTTTCTGCTACATCTTCCATCGTTAAAAAAAACTAAATAGTGTAGCGCAGCTGAATGACTGAACACCGATGACAACAAACCATTGTTTTTTTTCTTACATTAGCTTCACAGACTTAAAAAAATATATATATTTTAAATGTATACATGAACTTTTCGAAGATCCTACAAGGAAACCAGAACTAGTTGAAGACATTTCTTTAAAAAATGTATTAAAATTTTCTGGTGGAAGGCAGATTTCATGAACACATGAACACAGGCAGTCAAGAATCAGGATGACATCTTGATTTTAAAAACAAGGCAAGCTGCAGCATGAGCAATTTGTACAATTACGCGTCCAAAGATCCACATGGGAGGCAACGTTTTATAAGTGCCTCCACCACAGGGGGCGGGGGAGGTGAGGAGGGGAAAAAGGGGAAAAAAAAGGGGGAGCTCCAATGTTGTTGGAAATCAAATCGAAACAACCATATGATAGAGACCAGGAAAAAATCAGCCTTAAAGCTCTGAAGTTCAGTGACACAAAATTTGCATTTTGTTGTTTTGTTTTTCAATACAGTAGCATTTTAACAGAAACATAAAGACTACTCTGCAATGGCCTCCTTCCCCTTTCAGAGCTGCAAATTGGGTGAACCAAACAATTTTCAAGTTGATACTTATAAAAGTATTAAAAAAAAAAAAAACCCACATCTGATGTCTCAGTCGGACTTACTCAGTTGTCTTAATGGAAGATAAAACAGAACTAAAGCTATAAAATCTGAAAAGAACTTTCTCCTGAAAATGAGAAGTTATCATTTTTGGAATAAGAGGATAAACAAGAAGAAATTGCTTTTTTTTTGAAATTTGAGAAGTGGTCCAACATTGTTCTCCCATGAGCAAGTCAATATAAAATTGTAGTGGATGGAAAACATAGGGAAGATTGGAATGCAACTTTTTGGCAAGTAGGTATTAAAAGCACAAAGTGTCATCAATACATGCATTCTTTATCTCGCTTCTAAGCCATGAAAATCAAAGCAGCATTCTCATTTTGTGAAATATTTTGCCTTTTAAATCATGAATGCCTGTGTGAAGTTTATTTTTCGTTCACAGCAAAACCACCAAACACTAAGATATCAGACATGACAAAATAAAAAATAGAAGATTCCTTTTTTCTTTCAAAGATGTGGTTACATTCAATTTTTCAAATTAGCAGAAACATTATATCTTGAGAAAAGAATGCAATTAATACCTTACTACCTCATAAAAAAATAAAAGATGAAACTACCTAATGGATTTTTAAGTCATTTAGACTGAAACATCTGAATTATATTCATTTGGATATTTATCTTCTTGTTTAACATGCTGAATATCTAATGCTTTAAACTCTGAAAGAAGTCCATCTACAGATACTGGAAAACATATTTTTATGCAATATTGCCCTTAAGTTAATACTGAATTGACATGTAGCAAATCCCAGTTGGCTTATTTAATATGAAATTGTTACAGACATGACAGAAATGACAAAGAAACTAAAAAACACTGATATGCTCCCCGTACAATCTGCATAATGTGCAAATAATACAGTAACCCCAAAACTAAGTTCAGGTTGCGATGAAGGATCCAATTTAAAAAAATCTAAGCAGCATCCATATGGTGATCTGGCAATATTATCTCTACATTTTAAATCTTACTCTCTTCTGCCACAATTCAGTATCAATATCAAACATCATTTCCACTGGATCAGAGTCATTTATAGTTGGGAAACATTTTCATCAAGTCTTCAAGGACAGACATATGTGAAAATACTAAGAAACAGTCTTGTGCAGAACTGCATCATACTTCTTTTTCTAAATAGATTGTAATTGAGACAGGAATATAAGGCATGAGGCAGCTTGCTTCAGCATCTACATGCACTATGACACTGATACCCACAGGAGCTGCACGACACTGAATTTCACAAGATCTGGTTGTCATAGACTTGAGTAAAAGTACCATTTGTGAATAGCACATGGTAAATTGCGAGACATTAAGCATTCTTCTCCTATAGGGTCACTGGACTGATTTCTGATAAAACAAGCATCCAAAAGAGACATCTGGGAAGCATCTTCGCTGCTTGACAAAATAAGAAATCATCTATCTTTTATTTCAAAATCAAGAAATAAGCAATCTGGTGAATCAATACAATCTCTGTTGTATAAGACAAGTTTTTTCACCCTTCTTTATCTGCCTGACAGTCTAACAGAATACCTATAATTCCCATGCAGAGGGCAAATGATCTATAAGCATCAATATTGGGCATTTGCAAATAACTAGATCATTTATTTTATAACTGCATTTTCAAGACTATTGTTATTACTAGTATAACACTTCCATCTTTGCAAGCCAGTAAGTCAGACTCTGAATCTTTTGACAAAATGCAACAGCAACTTAAGACTCTAGGAATTCAGCTCCTCTCCTTCTCCTTTAATAACTAGATTTCTGATTACTCTAAGGTCTATATATTATTACTGTAATTTTATCAGTAGTTTAATTCATGGACATCAATTGTCATGTTAAAACTAGTCATGCAAGGAATCGATATTTTCCCCTATTTGACAACAGTAACCACTTTTTACTGGCTGCTTTAAAACACTGAATATGTTCTATCATAAAGTAATTGCCAGTACTTTACCCACATCTACGTAATACAGATACAGCACTGACTGCTGACATTAGTAGCTATTCTAAGTCATGCATTTTTTATCCTTAGAGAATGTGCTGAATCCAATTCATATAAATGTTCTGAATGGAAAAAAAATATACAATGTGACATTTAATAGAATAAACATTAAGACACTCACGGGAGCACGTGGCTGTTTGCCATTCCAGACACTGTCCATATGGGAAAGAGATTATATAGGCGTTGGAGTCAACACATCGTTTCGTACTGCTGCACCACATGCACTCCATGCCATTACTCGTGCAGTTGGAACACGTTGTTCGCAGGGAGCATGGTTTTTTGCAGGGTCTGGCATTCTGATTGGGACTAACTGGAAAAGAAAACAAAAAAAAAAAAAGAGTAATTTGAAACACAAATTCAATTTTTTTTAACCATGTATTTTATTAGCAACATCCTTGCTAAAGTGTTGACAAAAATGCATCAGAAACTTAAGACTCTAGGAATTCAGCTCCTCTCCTCCTTTCCAAGATTTCTGATTATTCTAAGATCTATATATTATTCCTTATTTATTTCTACATTATTTAGTGCTCACTTGTTCAGTATACAAACACAATAAGCTTTTACAGGAATTGCTAAGGAACGCTTAGCATGAGTCATCCTGAGTCATACTAGAGCTCTAGAAGGGTCCATACAAAAGTAATCACAGCAATTTTACTCATACACAGAGACAATAATATTATTGGTATTCAGTACCTGGTAATGGCAGTTTAGTTATTTGCAGACACGCAACATAGAATGAGTCTCAAATTTCTCAAACAGGCAGTCTAGAAAGTTCTGGTCTGTTGTTCATGATAGCTTTATAATATTAAGAAACAAACACTTTACTTATGACTTATTTATCCCTAAGAATTTTGCTATATATAATATAGGAAATTCACTGGAATGTAAGGGGATAGTAACAAAGCACTATTCAATGTACACAGGAGATCTCATTCTGACTTAGGTTAGCAATATATGATACCATTAAAAGTTATAACACACATAAAAAGAACTCCCATGCCCTACTCTTGAATTTCTCTTCAATTTAAAATAAAACTCTTAAGTTTATAAAAACAAGAATATAGTAATTTTGGCAGTATATGGGGATTAAACCCTCAGATCTACTGCTATGTTTCTGCATATTACGTTCAAAAACAGCCAAGTTCTTAAGACCCACATCATCTTTGCTAACACCCACATTTCTTAACCAAGGCTTTTCTTGCACTTGATCCACTCCGTATTTATTCAAGACATAGTTTACGGTTAATGAAAGTAAACAAACAAAAAAAACCTAACAGAAATGGGTTGAACTACGCTAAGTACTTTCCTATGTGACACACTCCTGCAGCCCCTGGAACAGCTCAAGAGCACCCACACAGAGCAGTAACATCAACAGACAATGCTGATGCACCTGGCAAATAATGTGTTCCACCTAGTGTTTTCTTAACATGTTGGGATCTGCATTACCTTGTGGCTATACCCTTTACTCTCCTGAGAAATGTCTGATAAATGAACATATGTATACATGAATATATGAAAAATAAGTGTAGATATTAGCTTAGCAACACTGTGAAAGGTGACATTAAAAGGAAACACAGAGGCCTATCGTCATGGGTGATGCGAGTCCTTTAGAAGCTCTAGCAGCACATTGGTGATAATGGAGCTTAAATGGGCCCCAAGTGAACCCATACACGATACCAAGCAGATCCGACAGCACTAGGAGCTGGCTCCCAGCTGGAAGGAACATACAGCACACAGGACTGGCCACAGTGTCCCTGAGGGACTACTGCTCCCCCAGCTATCACTGGTACCCAGCTCATACCCCACGGCTCTCAAAGGGGGCATCTGCTCCTAGGCTATTTAAAGGACTCTCTCTTTATCAAGCGTGACAGTTGGCTGTGAACTTGGGTGGTTTTCTTGAATTTTTCCCCCCATCCTTGAAGAGGGAGGCTTGTATTACACTCAGACTAACACAGTAGCTTATGTTGGTTAGGTAATTTTCAGAAAAGAAGAAAACTGGAGAGATCACACAGGGTTTGCTCCCAGCTCTTTCTTCAGTCTGATACTTGGTAGAAGCCCATAAGCATGCAGCTTCTTTAAGGAAATATAGCATCAGGCAGGGGAGTGGAGAGGGAAAAAAAAAGGTCCACCTGGTTGGTAATTACTCCCTCTTGAAAGCAAGCACTGATCTCTATCTGCAGATTAGCATAACATCACAGTATATTGCTACTAATTGCATTACATAATTGAGTTTTTCCTCCTGTTTATAAAAACAAAGGTAAAAAAAGATCAAGTTTTAACAGCACTCTTTAGGTAGACATTTGTCATATTTTTGTATCACTTATCCTCCTTTAGATATGATTTGGAACACTATTTCCAGGAAAGTATCACCATAAACCTAATATAAACGCATGTGCTTATAAAGGTAAAGATACACACACACATATATGTATGCACATATATAATTATATGTATACTTTATGTATATTTGTCACCATATATGTATACATATGCATATACAAAAATATTACTTAGCATCTTAGCACACATATAGAACTTTTACTTCTGAAAGCATTTGTCCATTTTTATGTGGTTAATAACTATGTACTATTAAGTATTTCATAGTTACTATTTTATGGTACTATTATTAGCATCATTTGGGGAAAATAAAGACAATTTAAGGTCATCAAATTGGCTGCCAAAGACAACTAGAAACAAATGAGGAGTCACATATAGGGAGTCACGTCTAAGCACAGTGACCAGACTTTCATAACTTGAAGTCACCATAACTTTCTTATCCCATTAGTTTAAAACAAAATACCTTGTACCTTCACAATTCTAGCCTGAAAGCGGAAAGAAAGACTCGCCCTGATTCAAGGAGCATTTCAAGGAAGTACGTAGCAGAAGTTTAGGGCAAGCACAATGTCAAGCAAGGCTCTGGCAATTCCACAGAACAGCCTGTCCTCTTACATACTTTCAACATCATTTACTTAATTTGCCAATGAACGAGCGGTCCTGAGATAATGGGAACTCCTGTGTGATTACAGTTAGTTTTGCACAGACTTTTGTAACTTTGGAATGTTGTTGGTCACAAAATCATGAAGAACAATATTTAACCTTCAATTATATTCTCATAGAAAGTGGAATCATACAATTTTGGTGTGTTTAACAACCCAAATCTGAGATGCAAACTGCAAATAACACTGTAGGCAGGATAGCTGCATTGGACAGACCCTTTGGTGCAAGTGATTATACCTTTTTTATGTTTTCTGATAATGATAAAATTTAGCCTCTACTTTTCAGCATCCTTAATGCAAGGAGGGCACAGCTAAAAGGCAGCACATTTAGACTCATCTTTCAGAGATGGAACTTTGGGTAGGCACTAGTGGACCAGCTTACTGAAGGTTGCCAGTCAGTCACCTCTTTTGCACTTCCTTGGCAAAAAGTACTGAAAAGTGTCAAATCTGCCAGTAATCTTTACACAGAAAGAAATCAAAAAGATGGAGAGATTGGTTTTATCAGTCTAGTATCATTACAATATTCACTGATGTTCAGTGAGGTTCAGAAAGTCAACTTGTTATTGGAGCATTTGCCTTGCTGAACATCTCCACAGAATCCTTCACTCTGGTGCCACTGTTGTCACTGGCAAATACTGACTTCCAACCACAAGACTTCTGGTATAATGCAGACTAATCCATGTAGGCTAATTCACAGATAAATATTTGCTGTTTTAAAATTGCTATTTGTCTTTTAGCTTAAAGTTTCATATTTTTCAAGAAATAAAGCAGCACTCTTTTGTCCTAATTATTTAATCCATGCTGTACAACTCCCTTTTAGCCAAATGAAAATCAAAACAGCTGCTTAATCATGATAGTAACAATAAGTGCCTAAGAAGGATGACTTACCGACAGGCTTTTCACAGACAAGGCCATCTGCCATCGCCGTGCACGGATTTGCTTTCAGACCTGCCACCTCCGCTCTTTCCAGGTACGCACAGAAGCCGGAGTCATTCGGCTCTCCAGGAAGCCACTGCAGGGTTGTGTTTGTAAAGGGAGACATGTCATCCCATCCCCAGTACGAGATGTTGATCTTGCGTAAACCTACCCAAGGTGAAATTTTCTATGAAACAGAGCAAAATAAACATAAGATGATTAATTAAATGCCCTTTTATTATTATTATTACTATTATTCTTATTATTATGTTTGAAGAATAACGTAAAAGCAACAGCTTCACTTTTTGGGAGATTTAGCAATTACTTCCTCTTTTCTTATTAGTTATTATAAGCCAATACGAGTAATGTAAATACACAAGTTTGCAGCATCACATCACAGAAATCAGAGACCAGAATAAACAGGACAAATATTCCAACCTCTAGACTCTCTATAAGCAACACTCATCAGCACACACTGGCACCTGAGAGACATAGATAAGACTCTGGCAGATCCACAATTCCAATGTCAGTAAATATGTATTAGATATACCATTTCAGACCATTTTTAATTCAAAGCTACAACCAACCAGTTTAGCAAATACAAAACAAACTTAATTCTCAAAAAAAAAAAAAATCAAATGTATATTGCATCACACATATTCTATTTTTATCATTTCATCTTATTTTTGCTATTACCTACAGAAAAGCAGATTTTGAGGAATAAAGTCCTTTGCCCGTTCCTGGATAAATCTAAATAGGTTTCTGGTTCATATCACTGTAGGATTTTTCCTAGGTTTTCCCTGTGCACAGGCAGATTTTATTAACCCTAGTTCCAATGGAGGGAACAGAGATACAGAGAGACTATGGTCAGTACCGGGGCAGGGGAATCAATAGCCAATAACAGTTATATGTACCACGCAAAGGACAGACAGATGTTGTCACCTCCAAGGCAACAGTTGTTTGTGAATTATATGTTCAACTTAACTAATTTACATCCAAAATGCAGGGGGGAAGCACAGTTTAGAGGTATTAAAATCCAGTGCAGAAAAAAGGGCTAGAGATACCTGCTCAGAATGCTTCTAAGCTAATAATAACCATATAAACAGATCTTTGCACATGTGGACACGGGTATCCTTTCCTGGTCACTTTATCAATTGGGCTTTTATTATCAGGCTTCCAGAAATTAAGTTCCAGTTTAAGGTATAGAAACAAAACATAATATGAATATGAATTGTATTAGACAAATATTTCAAAACTATTTTTATTTCATGTACATTTGAAAAATTTAAACAGCAAATATCTAAAATCATTGATATAAATCATTGATATAAAATTTATATATAATATCAATTTTATAAATTGATATTACATACTGAATGCTGTACATATAAACTCTTTACAACATATTAATACCTTTTGTTTATCATTTTAACATTTCTTACATATAAACATCACTGAAGTCTAGAGGTTTTAGTTATGACTGGTCTTTACACTGGACTTGAATACCTTGACACCTTTGCGTAATCTGTTCTGTTTGCCCAAAAAAAGCCTGGATTAAAGCACGTCAGGCTGATGAAAACCTACTGGGCAGTACGGTCATTTGGAAAGAAATTCTTCTGACCTGGTAGCAGAACGGCTCTGAACCCCTTAACTGATGACAAGGTTACGGGAAGGATCAGGAAAGCCAGAGTACCCTTAAGAGATGAAAGCAGCATCTTTGAAGTGAATGGCTTCAACTAAAAGCAATGCACAGCAAAGAGCCACCACCATCGTTCTCAATAGCTACAGTATTTGAACAATTGATGGTCACCAAGTCATGTAGCTCTAATTCCATCTGTACCACCTTCAGCTTTCTCCTAATGTCGAATATCAAAACACCAACCTGCACAGCAATTAGCAAGTCATCAATACACACCATCAAAGCAATCTCATCTCCTCACTTGTTCTACCATGGGCACATGCTTTCGATGCCAGAAATGGCATTTTCCTCAACATTTTTTTTAAATGCCTGGTTAAAAAATGGTAAATGGATGACATTAAACCACCATAAGGCTCCAAGGACATGCCTAAAGCAAATATTCAATTATGTTGCATTAATTGCACCATGTGGGAAACTACAGCTGAAGAAGACTGTAGTGGCAGAAGAGATAACGAGCCGGTATCACCTGGATTTATCAGCAAAAATGACTGCACAAAAGCCAATAGGGAAAAATATATAGTGCATAGACAATTCAGGAAACTCCACCAGTGACATCTGCAGTCACCAGTGTGCTTTGACAAATCTAATTTAAACTAATCAAACTAGTTTCTTCCCAAAGAAGCTGTAGGGACTAACCCTTAACTGTCAAACTGATGAAAGGTTCAGCCACTACAGTGAAGAGTAATGAAGTTCATAAAGTACTTGGAGCAAATGAGGAACTTCAAAGGTGCATGATGCCAATCCAGTTTCATCTTCAAGATTAAGAAATAAAGAGAAGTAAACAACCTTCACTCAAACTCTACAGTGATTTGATTTATATCAAAATGCATGTACAAAATTGATTCCTTTAGATATCTTTATTGCCCAGGACACTTCTGAAGAGGAACAGACAGCAGCGTCCCCTATAGCAAGAACTCATTGGTATAAGATTCCAGTTCCCAGACCTCTTGGGGGGAGAGAAAAAAAAAATATCAAATATCAAAAATATCAAATCATAGGTAGAAAACACACATCAGTTTTTTGGTTGACAAGAAATCAAATTTCCCTTCACAAAAACCCTTGCTGACATGAATTCAGTCCTTAATACATCAAAAAAATTCTTCTTACACATATCAACTGCTGCTTTGGCAAACTGCGTGATCTTGTCTCCTTACACAAGTGAGAAGAAAATTCTGAGAGGATCCTACTGTGTTTCTCAAAGCGTTGACATCAAGCTCTCAAAGTTGAGTTGACATCTCAAAACATCAAGCTGTCCGAAAGAACAACAAGGAGACACATCCTGTCATGGCTGCATCTGCCATTTAGTAAACTGCTCTGATTAAGAGTTAAAAGAGAACCTGGAACTATGTGATCAGAATCAGTTGCTTTTCTATTTGAAGACGGAAAAGCTCCAACACTGATGTGTTCACTGGAAAGAAGAAAAAAAAAAAAAAAAAAAAAAAAAAAAAAAACACATACTTGAGCTTCAGAGACCTTTTCAGTCCGAGCTCAGCAGATTCATTACGGGGCTTGATTCCTAAGAGAATCTATTTGGTTTCCCAAAGGTTGATATCCTCTGCTCGGTAACCTCTGTCAGAGCTGCTCATTTCTTCATTCCTTAGAGTAAGACAGCACTTGCTGTCTCTGATGAAGGTGTTAGGACTTCTTAGATGCATCCTGTGCCTTCCATACTGCTCTGGACTTACACGAATAAAGAATGGACAATCTACTTGAGAGTTATTCTACCTCTACTTGCTTAGAAATGAAAAAAATAAAATAAAATACAGATGTTTCATCCAACAGCTGCCAGTATTAAGAAACTTGGTCAAAATCATCATCATTTCTTGGAACAAAGCACTACAGGGCACGCAGAGTGAAAATACACATGGCCAGAGAGATTTCAGTCTCCCAGAGAGGCAGCATGCAATCGGGTGTACCCTCAGAATAACATACACAGAAACAAACAGTCCAAGAAAGACCCAGTAGTTTCAGTGGTAAAGTGCATACTTTCCATTGATACAATATGTACAGAACAGCCAGGAGGAAAATATATTACCCATGGTCTATTAAAGTCAAGTTCCACAGCTATTCCTTTATTATGGCAAAAGGAAATAGGTAGTATCAACAATTTCTTTGTTATCACCATAAAACATGAAATGATTTCAACTGAAAATATTTTCTAGCTAACAGAAATTTGGTTTCATAAAGTATTTTCTTGAACAGCAAATTAACCTCAGTAATTGGAAAGAGTTAATAATTAAAATAACAACAATCTATTTTTATACAGTAGCCATCACAATATTTGATGTCTCTGCTTGCCTAATACTTGCCAATGAGTGCTATTAATAAGTAATGGGAAAGTTTCCATTTTCCATAGACAACAAACTAACCATTCATTTTCAATCTTTTAACCAAGATTCACAACTGTATCTAGGGAATGATTTTCCATTTATGCCTCTAAAATCTATAACTTTAAAATACCATTAGCATTTTAAAAAATGATTTACCATTATTTTCAACATCGGTGTTGCACATTTGTTCTATTGTTGTAAAAACATAAAGAGCTAAACGCTATACTTCATCTACTCGGTGATACATCCACAGAAAGTCTCCAAAACAAATGAGAGCTTTGTGACTATATAATACAGACAATTATTCTTCATGGGCTTTAGAAACGATTTCAGTTACATTACAGATTTCTATGTGAAATGAAGTAGTTTATAAAATTTTGCCTTAATTAATTTCCCTTCATGTGGGAAAGGAAAAGATAGGGAGGAAGCAGTGGCCCATGGGAACAAATATGAACTGTAATTGCTCTTCTATTTTTATACAATATGTATAAGCGAGAATTTCTTTAAAAGTGATTGCAGGATATAGATGCTCGCACTTCTGGCTTTTTGAGTTTTTTTTTTCCTGGAATACTGTCACTCACCATGTTCTGAAAAATGGTATCTACTTTGAAATTTTTCACTGGAGAATTTTTAAAAAATAAAACTCCAACATATACACATGAAAATCCTGGATATATGTGCAACTCATAGCAATATAATACCAACAACTACCAAACTTTCTCCAATAGTATTCCAGGGAGTATTTTCAATTAAATAGAAGAGTACTATAAAAAATATGCAAAAAATTACCAAAAACAACACAACATAAAGCAGATGTTCTCATCTGACTCAAGGAAGCTCCTAATGGCCCCTTACAAGACATTAACCTTGTTTGCCCAACAGTCAAGCATTTTTTCAAGCTATTCCATAGCTTTATTCCATCCACTAAATAATCTCAGACTCTACCATTCACCAGAATATGTTTCTCCTCTCACTTATTTCTTTCTAGGCCAGTATTTAGAACACCAGGCTACTTTTGGAAACTACACACTTGAAAACCCAGCTGGTCGAGATTTGGCCATTTTTAATATTTTTTTTTTTTTTTTACCACTGGTAAAAGGGTTTTTGACAATTTGTTAAGTGAGAAATCCATCTTAATGGTAAGTTAGAGAAGATTTAGGAATTATTAAAATCAAAAGACAAATTGCTGGAGAGCTTTACTGAAACTATGCCTACTAACAGAACATCTTCTGTCATTCCATATGCAGTTATATCTACAGTCCTACTTGGCTAAAAACTTGCCTTATATTTAACTGTCATTGATGATCAATAACTTCAAAAAAGTGCTCTTATTCTAAGCCATCACATTTTATTTTTCCTTTAAGTAGTAATAATTATCTTTTAAGTAGTGCAATTATGGAATTGCATTTGGAGAGAAAGATTGTGTAACCTTCACTACAAAGCTGATATTTGGTGTTAACTCCAATATTTATTCATGGAAAGTTTAAGTCAGGCTAAGTCGCTCTGAGATCTACAGTGAATAATATCACTTATTGTCATGACACAGTTTTCAGACACTGCTCATGCCTCAGCACAAATTTAATGAGGATTGAATAATTTTCAGATGAGTGAAGTGGGCAAGTTTACCTTTTCTGAATAGCCAATTACTACTGAGGCTCATAACTCTCCTCTGTTTGATAACTATGCAAATTACTAAAGAATAATATATCTCTTTCAGAAATTTATCCCCCCATTTGCTTAAATTCCTTTCAGTTTCAGATTTTAAATAGCTCTAGCTGCATCTTACTCTTCTGACTCGTTTTCTGGTGTTTGTCACAGTAATATCTTATTAACAAACATCAATGAGCTTTTCAAGACCTATTTAAACATCATGATTTCTAGGAAAATAGCTGTCTAAGGAAAAAACATGTAACAATCTTGAAAATCTTTGGTCCCTGGGTGTCCACACTTCCACACCATTCATGCTTTTATAAGAGGCTTTCAGATGGTTTACTTCTCTTCTGCACCCCTGTCAGTGAGAAAGTGCTTACTGAAAATAACATTAACTATATGAAGAGAAACCACCCATTTCACGTAGTGTCTCAAAGATTGCTTTACTACAGGATTTTCAATTTCTATCTATATAAAAGGATAATAATAATTATTATTCCCATGGAGTTTCAGTTTAAATATCCTTGAACTTCCCTCTCCACAGAGGCCAGTCTTCTGGAAATCCAAGTTTTACTCTCTGGCACCCCAAGTGAGTTGAATCCCACTTGTTCAATGCAGGAAAACTGCTATGCAGCTGAAATACAGTAGTCAAGTGAGACTCTGAAAAACTGTAGTACAGAGACTAATTCGGAGGGGAAAAAAAAAAAAAAAAAAAAAAAACAGACGTCACCTTCACAACAACCAAACATGAGAACTTTAGATAAAAATGTCCAAACAAATCTTTTGCCATTAAAACATACAGTCCTCCGGGAAGCCTTGGAGCTGACAATGGAGAATGGTGCCATGCAAAATTAGCTAATTAGCTGCAACCAGCACTAAAGGATGCTAAACCCGGAAAACCGAGTTGAAGAAGAAGCTGCAAGCAGTTTATATAATGAAACACATTGTTCAATTTTTTCTCATCTTTGTTTATGCTTACTACAACAAAATTAAATCTTCTCAGAATTTACTGCGTTGTGGTAAGGAAATTTTTACTTGGAGTTAAATCCCACAGTTGTGAGCAAGCTCCCAAGAGAAGTAATTGCATTTTTAAATGAGTACACCACATTTGAATATTAGTAGGAACTATCAATTAACCTTTTACTGCAGAAAATATTAATTAACCTTATAGTGCTGCTGTTTTATCCTACACTGCAGAAACACTCAAATCTGCTCTTTCATAATATTTGCTTACTCAGTCAAAGAAAATACGTCAAACTTTTTTTTGCCTTAGTAAAGAATAGGCAGTCTAGCCATGGTATTTATTTTCACATGCACTAATAAATTATTTTCAAAGAAAAATACAAATTAGACATTTAACTATTAGTGATAATTTTAGAACATATACACGAATTCATCAGTGACTTGAATGCACACCAGAAATTTATTCATTTAGTCCCTCTCTTTAGCATCAAATGAACTATCTCTGTATTCTTCTCAAGGAGACATTTTACTGATTTTTCTATTTAGGACTAGAATTATGAGAATATATTGATACACAATAACTTCTGATGGGGCTGCAGAGACAGCAGCGATCTCTCCCCCGAATCATTCCAAAGCACTGATGAATAAATGGTCCTAAATTTGCCCCAGAACAAGGGTATATATTAGGAAATAATCTATATTGTTTATATGAACACTAAAGACTTCCATTCCAGGTTGTTGTATTAATACTATTTTAACAGTCTAATATACACAGTAGTTGGCAAACTTTTTTTTTTTCTTCTCAGTACAGAATATCAAATAAAGTGGAGATAAAAATAGATCCATATTCTTACTTCAAAATGTTACTTTGACACATCCACTAATTCTAAAACCTTTTCTTTCCCATAAAATAATGTAAAGCCTTTGATATTAATAACGGAAGCGACACTTCATCATAGATATTTCAGATTAAGGTAGAGTTTTCACCTTAAAGCTTCTCTGATTACATTTGTGAACTCCACAGCACTAACTGTAACAAAAAACAAGCTATCTAAAATGAAATCTCCCTCCCTAAATCATTATGATTGCAGCTTGAGAGGAAAAGGTAGACAAAAGAAAAAGGATTCTGATAACTACATGATCATTTGATCATTTAATCCAAGACATATCTTTAAGGTGCATACATTTGTCTACCATTGTATAAATTGCATGTGGGATAGCTCAAATTTGTATCATCGCACTGGCTCAGGGCACACTTCATTTAAATAAAAACATGCTAATCGGGATGTCACCTTGGAAAAGTTCTAAGCCTTGAAACACAGCACAAGTCTAACTTCCAAACACTAAAAAGCTATTTCTCATCAACATCTCGGTCTCATCTACATCAAGACTATCATATCCGTATCAGAAGCTATTAGTTCTAGGTCTCCTATGAAATATTTTAAACAGGTGTTAGGAAGAAAAAATAAGTAAATAAAGCAAACTGAGACTGCCATCTCAATACCTGGTTTGCCTTTAATGGTTTCTTACTCTATTAAGACACATTGCGTGTGAGGACACTGCAGGGTTTGGTCCCATTGGAACAGGCCTTCCTCTCTGGGACACGTGTCTGATGTGGGTAGGGTTTCCAGCAACCTAAATGCCTCAGCAAGCAAATTCTCACCACTTAACTGCTAAAAAAGTGAAGCTGACTGCCCAAAACCAAGTCTCAAGTACATCCCCGCAACAGAGCATGTTGCAATCATTTAATTCCAAGGTGACTGAGACCAAGAAAGGGATGTCAGACACTGAGACTTAAGAGTCTCTTTAGATAGATATTCTGCTGAACCACAAACAACATTAAATAAATAGAAAAGTTGGGAGTACGAATTGAAGAAATTCAAATGGGAAAACCACCTGAGGCTCCAAAAGACTTTACAATTCCTCAGATCAGTTCCTAACTTCTCAAGATCCACTTGTATCTACTCACACTGCAGCCACAAGCCACATCCCGTTGGTGTTGATCACACCAAAGGCAGCAGACAGAGCTCACAACACAGTACGGACACACAGCGCTCAGCCAGGAGCTGCCACTACCACTGCAGCATAACCACCAGCTTGGCAATTAGGAGAGATTTTCTTTAACATATTGGACAAAACTTTGTAGTATCTGTAATATTTTTAATAATTTGCCTCATATATGGTTGTGAGGAGCATCTACTTCACTAGGGATTTTTTGGGGGGAAGAGGGGCCACTTGTTAGTTTTAATCTCCAATTATATCACTGATATCAAGGTCAACATCTCTTATTTCTAAATAGTATAAAAGAGAAAAAAAAGCATTTCCATTACATAGCTACAACTCCAACAAGTATTCCTCCCAAAAATGCAATGCTTTTTTTTATTGCTACATCTGCAGCTTCAATTTAAAACGAACAATATAAAACAGATTAGATCATATCATATAAGTAATCAACTCTATTTTCTGCAGATTAGATGAGTTCAGCACCCAAAAACAATCCTTTGAGCAGTTTAACATTCACTGATGTGGAAAGCAAGGAAATCGTTCTCCATTACAGCGAAAATAATTTTATTTTGTCTTCATCTCTGCTACAACACTATGTTGGAAAAGCACTGGCATTTCCAAAATCAGGATTCAGAATCTGTGTTATTTCTTTAAAGTAAAATGTAAACAGTAACCTGAATAGTTAAATCAGTAGGAAGAAACATTTGAGAAATACTGTTTTATTAGGCTTCAATAGGAGGTTTCTACTACACCCTACACAGCACCAATACCACAGACATTTGGCAGAATATGATTTATTTTAAAATCTTCATGATCGTATTAATTTTCCTTTTTCTCTTCGGACAAACCCTTGAAATTTTGATAATAGCAAGTTTAATTCACACAAGCATGAACTGCAGTTATTAAAGTTACCTGAAGTGTATACTTCTGTATTTCATCCAGAACAAATTCCACTTCTTTTGAGGTTGTTAATGAGGCAAGATTCCCACTTAAATTATAGCAATAGAGTTTGGCATTGTCATAGCTTTCACGACTAGAATTTATGCGGAGGCAGGCATCTCCAATATGACTCCATCCTTCCCCACACAGATGAGCTAATATTAGAAGAGTATATGATTAAAATTGATTTAAGAAAATTAAAAACTTAAAAGTGAAATTCAGACTATATTTTATCAGATAATAATTCAAAATATATCCCAATATTCAATTTCCTGCTCCTTAATATTTTAAAACACCAAGTAATACAACTTTGAATGATTTAACTACAGCAAATATTTCATGAAAAAGTAAAGAAATCACTTTATCTAAATCACTTTATCTAAATTTCAGAAATTGGAAACAAATTTCCTAGAATTAGAAGACAATAAATATATCCCATCTTTACTTTTTCACATGTTAGTCTATCTATAGTAAACATTATTAACATGATAGGAAATTCTGATAATTCAGCATTTTAGGAAATGTTTACTCTTTCAGAATCAGTCAGATGCAGATAACTATTAACAAGAGACTAAATAATTTATAGGCATTATTATAGTTAAATCTCTACATAAGATTGCACAAATGCCATTTAAAACTAAATAACACAAATTTATTAAAGCTATTTAATGAGTAATTTCTAAAAAAAAACATACAAACTATTTGTAGACTTCTTGTTACAGGTAGCTGCTGTCATAAAAGCAATTCCTGTTCAACAACTTCAGTTGAACAAGAAGATCACAGCGGGGCACTTCAGATATCTAACTGCATATATACAGTTACAAATATGAATTACAGAAATATACTATTTCAAAATATCAACATTCTGCTTCTGAAAATACATTTATCAGTATTTTAATACTCACTGCTTTCGTAGTGTTAATAACATTAGACGATCTAGAAATCACCCTTGGGTCCTATCTGTGCAGCTGTTCCAATGGAGGACAGAACCCCATCTAGCAAACTAACCCAAGCAGGGGATAGGGAGCAGCAAAGGAGTCGGAATGGCTCCGATGACTGCGGAGAGGGGGGAAGCAGAGTCCCCATCCCGAAGGCCTTACCGGGGAGTGCCTGGCACTCCTGCTGCCGCTGGTCCCACTGGCAGTTCAGGTGGAGCGAGCAGCTCTTGCAGCTGGTCAGTTTGTTGCAGATCTGTTCATTTCTCACATGGCATTTGGTGTAGTTTTTAACCGACTATGGAAACAAAACAGAGAGAAGGGCATATTGAATGTCACATTGCCAACAAACCAAAAGTCAGAACTGAAATGCACATCTTCCCCAGAAAATCAGAGCCATCTAGAAGTTGAGCGTAATTTAGGAGGGTCCTTGTCCAGGTCCCCTTTTCGGTTGGTGGAGACCACAAAAGGCATCTCTAGAGGACTGCTCATCCCACTTGTCTCACACTTTGAATAACTCTGTTGGGACAAACAATACTTCAAAGACGTCACTTCTCGCTATGGAGCATAGGAAGAGCTTAAAAACTAAAGTAAATCTCTATTTCTTATACGGTTCCAAGATAGGCTCTCATCAAATTATTTAATTCTCCATTTGTCTGTAGGCTAATCAAGCAAAACAATCAAAAACATATAAAAAGTAGAGCAAGAGGCAGGCATAAAATATAACTACATTTCATTGACAGAAGGTACAAGATAATTGTTCAACCTGAGTTAAGTTAAAGAAGCAAAAATTGAATTTATAGACAAGCTACTATAAAACACAAGAAAAGCTATTTCAAAAATTCCAGTCACTTTATCTTAAAGTTTTATCTACAAACTTGTATTTAAGGTACTTGGTTAAAGGGCAGAGCATCTGGAGGTACCATTTTGGCAAGTCATAACATAAAACCAAAGGTTAGAGCATTCCCCTTGTACATTATTGTATAAGAAAAGTAATAAACACCGAGGGACTTGATCTGATTCTTTTCTGAAAAAATAAGTATTGCTTTTTAAGTTAGGCATTTAAAAACACATTTTTCCTCTGAACAGTACTTTTAAGATGAGACATAGTTACTGACCTCTTATTTAATAAACTGTCCAAAACATGAATCAACATGAATCAACTACTCTGTTTATCCACATTTATCCATTGGACTACCTCTTCTAATTTCATTTGCAGGCAATAACTAAAAGCAAGTCCTAATTCAAAGCATCATTAATCTCACCACAAGACACAAGCTCATGTAAAAACACATATCCCACAGCAGACTCCCCAGCAGTACCCACATAAGACAGCCCGCAATGGGGACACGTTTCTCCTGCTCAGACTCTCAGCACACAGGCTAGGCAAAGGGAACAGAGTTTGTCTCCCCTTCCTTAGAAGACATATAAACTTGCATTCACGCCATACATCTTGGCTGCTGATTGATTACAGGCATGTCAAACAATATAAAAATATATTCAATTTATGTGTTGAGATAGTTTGCTTGGATAAAATTCTAAGCTATTCAGCCTATCATCAGCAGCATCATCAAAATATATCCCAAATCCTAGAATATACCTAAATTTGCAGGTACCTTTAAGTTTTGCATTAATGCATGAATTTGCCAAATGCCAATTTACGATTATAAGCATATATATTCATATATTTATATATTTTTATTATATAATATTTTTTATATTTTATTTTATATATATAATCATATATTTTTTATATATTTTTTTAAACTGGAAAGTATATTTTGTCTATTTATTTTAATAACTAATATTTCTTCAGATTCCAGTTATGTAACTAGAGGTATCTGGCCCGTAAGTTAAAATCATATACCTGACAAAGAATACTAGACAAATATTTTCTCTCCCTAATAACAGAAGACATTCATGCTGAGTAGCAAAAAAGGATATCACTTAGGTAGCATACGTATGATTTACTTGACAATTTTAGCTCCTTTCCTCCTAGTATATATTGTCTTCTGGAACACTATAAAGCACATTTAAAGGGGCAATATGATACTACATTTACACAGTTACTGGTACTGGAATTAGGATGATAGTGCATCAACCTACCACAAACAATAGGGAAAAAGAGCCAAGGTCTTTTAATGTAGGGTTTTTTTTTCCTTTTCTTTTTGGGAAGTCCTGAAATGTAATTGTTAAAATGAATTTTCAATCTCACACAGGACCAGCTTCATTACTGCTAGAGAACACTGCTGTTCAGGGGCCTGTTTGGTGCCTTTATTGGACCAGATGCTCATCAGTGAGAATATTATGAAAGGTATCCACTGTTGCTCTGGTCTATAAGAGAGGCTACTGCGAAGCAAAGAGAAACAGAGAAGCTGTCCTAGGAGAAAGCGTCTGCACAACTGTATGAAGCAGAGCCAATGCGGGAAATATGGTAAAGTAACAGGATGTCTATGTGGACAATAAATATATGCAAACAGTAATGCATAAAAATCTCTGGCACAAACCCACATTTACTTTCACTCAATCATAATGGTTATTCACAAAACTGCCTGAGAGATGCTATACAATGAATTTTATATTACAAGTAAGCACCATCTGCTCATTTTCAATACCTCAAATAATATACCCTGTTAACACATCATTATCACAATGTCAAAATCCTTAAGCATTCTGATTGTTTTGAAAGTGATTTATTCCACACTAGCACTACATACAGATTGCAATTTTCCAACTAAACCAAAATATTTGTTCTATTACCTACTAATCATGAAGCTTGTTGTGCACATGCTATTTAACATTTAAAATAAAATTCAAAGTACTAGTGACTATTCTGTAATAGTTTTCTGTTGTATTCCCTTATTCCCTTCACTTATTTCCCTTAAATCCAATATGAACATTGCTTCCCTGAAAATCTCATTAGTTCAATGTAAATGGGAATCCAATAGGTAACTCATATTAACACAACATTAAGGTTATAACTACCAAAGCTGAAATATGACAGACCATCTGTTACTGAAGTCTTCTGTTGCTGTAGGATACTTATAATGTTTATGCACAAAAATGCAAGTAGATCATGTTACATATGAGGTTTCCTACTTACATCCAATTACTTTAGTTTTCCAGTTCTGATCCTGATATGGTCATCCTGGTATGGTATACAGACAGACTTAGAACCACAGTGTTTTTTTTATAAATCCCTTGTAGGATGAAAGTACTGGTCTATCTTAGCATTTCAGGAATTAATATTAAATATCTTACTCTCCTCCTTCTAGATTTTCCTGGTTAACACTAAAATATTGTGTGTTTTTTCTTATTTAATTTCTAATAGACTATCTAATAGATCTTCCTCCTCTACTTCTCTGAAGCTAGTGCCAAATCTTACTACTGGGTATTTCTTAGACATAATTTTCCCTTTTTCACCATGTTATTTTTAACCCTACTTATAATTCCTTCTACTACTTTAAAGAGTATTTCCCCTTTATTGTTCTTTGAATTCCTCAACTGTAGGTGAATCACTATTATTACCATTGGCATGAGTGCAGAATTTAAGGACTTGTCTAAAGACAATGATTCTTTTCTTTCAAGTCAACGTTAAATGTATAATTTAAATGTAGGATTATACTTACCTTTGGAATATCCTCTTGTACCCTTCTATTCTTTATAAGATGCTCTTTCTCAAACCATTCATGGGTTCTATGAGGTTGGTTTATGTTGCCATGCTTTGATATAAAATATTTTAAAATCAATTTGTGCTTTACTTAGGCAAATTTCATCAAACTGGGACTTTATAGGACTGTATGTGCAGAGACTGACATATGAGGAATTCAGAGAATTCTACTGTGTTCTACCTGAAATGTCACATAGTCTGTAGCCTCTGTGCTACTGCCTCACGTTCTTGATCCAGATCAGTTTGGTGCTTTCAATTACTGAGACTATCTATTCCTGCAGTAAAGGAGTGGTGTTCTAACAAACTTAACAGTGTAAGAATTACAGATAGAAGTTGAAATGTTGTAAGGAAAAAGGTTTTTCCTGCATTTTCCAAGGACTGTTATGCTTTTGAAAAGAAAAAAATCTTCTCTCCAATAGTGAAAATACCTTTAGAGTGAAGTTTAATATTATATTACTGCTGTATGTCAATACTGCAAAAACTCTCCTGTAAGTTATATGAAAATATGTAGTATTTCAAATGAAATTACTTTATTTGAAAACTTCTAGTCTGGACAGTTAAAATTCATGGAAAATGAAGGATTAGAGAGCAAAATACCTAGATAACCAATGGAGCATATCATTACAGCTACCCTATCTGTAGTTCACTGCAATTGACTGCTTCAATTTATGATAGATAGCATTAAGACAAGAAAGTAAGCAGAGAAGGAAGCTATTTCTTGCTTATTGCTTAAGCGCTTGCATTTCAGCAGTGCTGTTTTGACCTGAACTAGAGGCCTCATGATCTCCCACATCATCCCCATAGGCAGCGTGATGAACTACAGGCTAGAGGAGCAGACAGGGACGTAGACTAAAAACTGTCTGAACGGCAGCGCTCAGGGGTCTGTCATCAGTCCTGCCAAGTCTAGTTGTAGGCTTACGCTCAGCGGTGTCTCCCAGGAGTCAGTGCTGGGTTCAACTTGTCCCTGGATGAAGGGATGGAGTAAGGAACAGTAACCAGCAGAGGACTGTGCTGCCGTTCAGAGGGACCTGGACAGGCTGGAGGCACCCTGCACAGACAAGGGCAGGGTCGTGCACCGAGGGCTGCAGGAGGACCTGCTGGAGAGCAGCCCAGTGTTTACCTGGGACTCCTCAGACTGACCATGAGCCAGCCGAGTGCCCCTGTGGCCACAACAGCCAACAGTAGCTGGGGTGGATTAGGAAGAACAGCGACAGCAGGTTGAGGGAGGAGAACCTCCCCCTCTATTCAGCCCTGGTGAGGCCACATCTCAGGTATAGTGTCCAGATCTGGGCACCTCAAAACAAGAGAGACACAGAACTAGTGGAACATGTCCAGCTTAGGGCTACTAAGATGATGAAGGCACTGGAGTATCTTTCATATGAGGAAAGGGGATACAGTCTGAGATCTTATCAGTGCTTTTAAATATCTGAAGGGAAAGTGTAGAGAGAATGGAGCTAGGCTATTTTCTTGGAGGATGACTGAGCACAGAACATGCGGCCTGGAGAGGCTGTAGACTCTCTTTCTTTGGATCTCTCTTCTTTGGATTGAAAAGCCATAGGGCAAGGTCTGGCAACCTGCTCTAAGTGACCCTGCTTGAGCAGGGAAGCTGGACTAAATCTCCAGAGGTCCCTTCCACCCTCAACCATTCTGTGATTCTGTGTTAGAGATCGTTATGAAGACATAACAGGGGAAGAGAAGAGAAACAGGTGGCTAAAGAGTAGGAAAAAAGGGAAGGAGAAGCAAGAACATGCCTTCAAAATTCTTTGGAATTTTAAATATCAAAAAGAGAACAAGACATTGTCTAGTAACCACCTAGACATGTATTTTTTTCCCATGCTTACAAACTTGCACACTTCAGCTGAACACAAATCTAAGTAGCAGGGCACTTATCTTAGCCCTGCTCACCTTCCTCCTCCTCAAGCACTCAGCTTAATGATGGGTGACAAGTAGGAGGAACTCCAGCACTTCCAGGACTTCAACACAATAATGGTTTTTGAGTGCACCCACACATATGTAGTAAAGCACAACTGTAAAGGTAAAACTTTTTTTTTTAATATGAACTAGGAGGTAAAAACTGTAAAAAATATATATATAATAAAGTAAAACCAAGTTTTTCCTGTGAATATTTTCAGTACAAAATGTTAATACATTCAATTTTCCAAATAACAGATTTTTTAAGGGCATATCATTCATTTAGGGTAGGAGTTAAGGTCTTTTATACCCAGGAGGTCCTCTCCAACCTTAAGCATTCTATGATTCTATGTGTAAAATGAACACAGCTTCATAAAAAAAATTAAGACTATCCACATCTTTTCTTCCTCTATCAGGAAACAGATGAAATGCATCATAATCAGTGAGAACAGGGAAGATCATTACCACAAAGAATAAATTGAAGTGTCCTAGTGTAAGATACAATAAACTTAAGGATGGTGAACAGTTCATGAGAGTCAATATAAACTACTCAGTAAACAGCACACAGAACATTTCATGAAAAAGCAGAAGGGTGTTACGAGATGCAAAGATAAGGAAGAAAGGAAGACCTGAGGCTAACAGAAAGTCCTTTTTCAAAGAGCAAAGAGTGATATGTGGCGTTCAGACATATTTGCAATGCAGTTAGACTTCACAGTTCAACCAGAAAGTTCTTGCTTAGATTTTCATCTTTATGCATAGGGGTCCAACGAGTGGGACAAAGAGATACATCAATGATAGGAAATTTCCTTTCTTTGTGACATACTCTTATACAATATTCTATCTCTCAGAGCTTAAAACAGCCCTGCTGACCTAGATGCAGGAAGTTTCACAGAGGAGCATAAAGTTATAGCTGTACTTAGCATCTTTATTCTGCAGAAGAGAAGGGGTTCTAGTCTCTTTAATCATGATCTCTAACCAGTGTATGTATTTGCACATTTTTGACTATTGGAGATCTTGTCATTTCTTAGCGTCTATTAAACTCAACAAAGATGGTAACTTTTGGAAGTTTTTTGTTTGGTTGGGTTTTTTTTTTTTTTTTTGGCGGGGGGCGGGGTATATATATATATATGTAGGCATTACATTTGATCTCTGAACAACCATGGAACACACCATGGAAACAACCAATACGCCAATATGTAGTCCAGAACATTTGATGATGCAACCTTGCAAGACAACCATCAAAATATTATTGCACGCAATCTCTAATAGCTAATGTTAGCAAAGTGACCACCAAGTCGGGCTGCCAGGATTGTGTTCAATCTACTCCCTATCCAAAGGCAAACACCAGTACCATCTTGAGCCACTGCTCAGACTAATTAAACTGTTTCTCAGTTGGGCAAGATGGAATAAGCCTTCAGCCCCCCCTCCCACAGCTGGTATGATGGATGAACTAAAATCAGAGATTCAGAAGTATCCTACTGATGTAGGGTTTTATGGGAGAGAAGCAAATCAACTTTCCAGTGCAGAAGTGAGCCAGACCTCCAGGACAATCTGGCACTGCAATTACATCAGATGAGTAGAGTGATATACCCTGATGATCCAGGACTCTGTATGATAGTGGAAGTGTCCTGTAAATGTACTGACCCACACCAGATGGGGAACATAGGTAAGTCTATGTATATCATCAGTACTATTTATAAAATTCATCTGCCCAAATTTCAGTTAATTCTGGGAGTTTTTCTCATTTTAGCCCTGCCAACCAGTCATTGCTTTGCAATTATCCATAACCAAAAAGCCAATGCCAAACTATCAATGACCAAGACCCCAATGCCAAACTTATTGCCAGCGTATCCTTACCAAGCTGGTCGGTTTCCAGGCAGCTAAAGCAACAAACACTGAAATAGCATTTATCTGTGTGGTAACAATTAGGTCAATAAAGAGAAACCAAATAATAGTGGAAGCTATTGTTTTACTATTTAGAAGCCAAAATATTCTGTGGTCCCAAATGCCATTAGTCTCAATTGTTGTGGGCCAACTCTTACCCTCAGTCAGGCACCACAATGCAGCCAATTTACAGTAAACCTGTCTAGAGATGATCACTGGAGTGGTATTATATAACTTATAAATAAATTGTAGTAATAAACCCTGAAACACACAGGTATATGACTAATAGCTATAGGAGCTGACTGATTTTTTTTTAAACAAAAATGCTTACATTGTATTACTGTCTTTATGTTTGTGTTCAAAACAAGTTACTATTGAAGTCTGCTTGGAGTGCACCTCCTTTTCATTTGGTGCCAAAGGCCTCTGTTTTAACAACAAAAAAAAACAAGATTAATACTACGACCACAGATAAAGACTCACCATGCTGCAGTTACTGTTTGCTGAAATGCACTTTTTGTCATCACACCACTGGCACCCATTTGTATTAGCAGTACAGCTTGCACAGTCTGCGTATCTATAACATCTGTCATCTGCAGCAGCTGTAATACAAATGGAAGTCAAAAAGAAATATCACACTGAAGGAGAATATCACCACATTTTACTGATTTTGAATGCCCTTTCTTAGAATATTTTCTCTCCCAACAGCTAGAAAATCTGGCCATTAAAAAGCCTGGTACTGTAGGAAATGAATTGTATTCACCAATTCATTTCAACCAAAGAAGCACTCACTGATTTGTAACATACAGACTCATTTAGTACAGTGCACAGGTTAAGAATATCAGTCTCAAACTATTGTTTGCTCACTCCTTGGGAAAAGAAAAAGGAAAGATTTTCTTGAGATGCAGGTTTCTGAATAAAAAACGTTAGATCACCATGCAAGGTGGCAATGGTAAAAGAATTTAAAGGTTGTTAATGCATATAAATATTTTAGCTTTCTCTAATGTATATACTTTTAAAGTTACGGGGCTTTACCCTTTTTATATGAAAATTCTTTGTTGAAGAGGACTTGGACTATTTATATTATTTAAAATAGTTTGGGACAAAATGTTTACTTCTATTAAATGGAGATTAAAAAAATGAAAAATCATCATGATGCAATATATGAGAATTTCTTCTATCTCCTACATTGACTCCTCTTTTCAGCTGCTAGATAGTTTGACTTCCTTCATCCCAGGAGAGTTTTAAAGAGACTTCATTGCCAGGGATCATTTCCCATCCAAGAATTGCTCTCTGCAAACCCACTGGGAACTTGTGTTTGTGCTTTAATTTCAACTGTCAGTAGATTCTTGCATGATTCCCTCAACCAGCACAACTGAGTCAGGTGGTTTAAAAGAATATCTGAACACTTGGCTTTTCACAGAATGTTACTACCAAAATAGGACAGATGCAGCAAAAGTGAAGTCGCACAGTCCAGTTATTTAATGTCAACACCTCAAATGTTGCCTAAAGAGGCAACAGGCAGAGGGCTGCGCTGCCATCCAGAGGGACCTGGACAGACTGGACAACTGGGCGGAGAGAAACCTCATGAAGTTCAAC
>JAWLRI010000203.1:5920387-6000008 GCA_034781795.1 Crypturellus tataupa | reverse complement strand
CCGGGGACAGAGGTGAGGCTCACTGGTCTGTAGTTGCCCGGATCCTCCTTCTTGCCTTTTTTGAAGACTGGCGTGACGTTGGCCTTCTTCCAGTCCTCCGGCACCTCCTGGTGCCGGATGATTTAAAATCACCTCCCGGATGATTTAAATAGCAATATTTTCAACATTAGATGACATCTCAGAATGCATTTACTATTTTGAAGAAAAAGAAAGTAAATTTTTGTTAACTGCTTTATAGGATTAATGCATTCCCAAATCCATCCACTTACTCAAGTTTCTTCTGTCACTATCACTGTTAATATTATCATAATATTAATATATTACTAATATACTGCATCTCTGAAAAGCATTAAGTGCTCCCTATTGATTTTCTCAATCAGAATAACAGAATGATGAATGCATGTATGTGTTAAAGATGCTATTCCTGAAACAGCTTCAACAAAAGCGATCACAGTTTATTACTTACAATCATGAGTTTCAGATGAAGGTAAGAATATCACTGAATATAAAAGTCAGGTATGGCCCATATTGCAGTGTAACAGTGTCACTGCCATTTGAATTATGCAAGAACTCTAGACTAAGGTCAATATTAAGTATTGGAAAACAAAAGTGATAAATAATCATGAATTCAGTTTCTAATTCAGGAGCATCTTTTCATTTAAAAGCTCTAAAAACACATTTTAACACTGCAGCTGATTAGCAAAAATCTTACTGTTACACTTCAGAATCAAGTACTACCTGCTGTAAGTCACTTTATGTCTACAGAAGCAGCATGGCTGGGATCTTGAGAGTAAATGAATTTAAACAAATTAAACAATTTAAAAATGCAAACACTAAATTTACATCTGAACTAGGAAGCACTACTTACTATTTTTGGCTTTTGTACAAATATCTAAACAAATTTCCACAGCGTTTCCTTTATTTAGTGTACTAAAAAAAGAAATGTAGGATTTAACACTGAAGGAAAACCACAAACCCATAATAAAAGCCGGTCTTAAGATAAGAAACGCCTGAGGGCTGCAGATATAATAATTCCTACCTTGCTGATGATATTTGTCAAACTGGCAAGTGTTTTCAAGACAGTACAAGAGGAAAAGGAAGAGGGACGCATGTTACCAATAGCCTCCCCTGTTATCTCTCCTCGGCCTTCTCAGTGACTAGTGAACTGAATAGAGGATTGTGTAGAGGAAAAGAAATACTTTAGCGAAGCTTTAAATCCTGATCAGAGTTTCTCTGCATAGACTGGTTAATGTGAAATGCAGATAGTTAACAGATTTTTTTTTTTCCTGCTTGGTAAAGAATCAGATAGAGCTCATTCATACATGTCATCTTGAAACTTCTTTTGAACATAGCAAGGTTGCTGAATTTTTAGATTTACTGAATAAATTGAAGAAAAAAGTCATAAATAATAAGTGTGGCATGATTTTCAACACTGTTTATCAATACAACAGCAATCTGTGCATCATCTTCATTGAATTAAGTCTAAGATGACTCTTAGCTATATTTTCCATTAGCTCTGTATGTTAACTGGTATAATACACTGCAAACACATTTTTTTTCTTTTCTTCTTTTTCTTTTATTCTTTAATAAACAGAAACAGTTATTAAGCAGATATATCATCATCGGACACGAGTGATATCATTGATTTTAAATTGATTAGCACATATTTTAGTGAAAAGTATATTATACTTTTCAGTATAAGAAAGGATAGAGAGACTTTTCCTTCCTGTTGATAAGACTTCACTTTAAAGAACAGATATCATTATAGGAAAAAGATTCATACCCCTTCCTAGTGTAGATGAAGTTACAATGTGGTAAACAGTGGTAAAACCACCTCATTTCTGAATGGTTCTGCATTTTGTGACCTGAAAAACTAAACACCATAAGCAACCAAACACCATGAACATTTGCTACAAGTAGAAAAGTTATTTTCTAATTCATTCAATACTGAGTAAAAAATCTTTATTTGTTCAGGTAATAAAAACTGTTTTACTCTCAGCAAAATGTAAAGTCAACACACCCCCCGCCATCCAGCATGGATTGAATTTTAAATTTTAACTGTAGATTTAACAACAACGGACATTATATATACATAACTCTCCAAGCGATATGAAAAAAATAAAAAATAAAAAAAAAAACCTTGAGCTTTACTATTAGATGATGTAATTAGTGTTTTACATTATTTTGGCTTTGCTCTTCTAATGCTACAATAATAAAGAGCTAATTGCTATTAGCGACTGTGCCAGAACAACATTTATGGCTTAAATGCTCAGGAATACCTAAAATTTAATCCCTCACAACCTCTATATTACATTTTCTGAGCGATAGCACACTGATAATCCATTTGTAATTCTAAAAGGAGAGAGCGCTAGAAAAACATATATTTTTTGTATAAATCTGTTTTACAAACCCATTTAAATTTACTAGCTTTGTTGATGGAAAAGCCTAGATTTAACACATTTTACAGAACAATTATTATAAACGAGCCATTCATTTTCTTACAAAATACAAGCAATATGTTTGATCATAAGTGAAAGCACCATTAGCCTCAGGGGTAGACTTTTTTTTCCCCAGAAAGCAAAAAAGTTTTTAATATTCATTTAGACAACATGTAAGAACCTCAGTACTCAGAAATGCTGACTGCCTTTTCTAAGCAATTGAGTTTACATCTTCTTTAAACAATAATAATAAGCTGTTAGCAGAAATCCAGTACGTAACAAGACTTGAAGGGGAAGCGTTTCAGAGTACATCATGTTATATGTACAGAGTATAAGAGTTTTTAATAAGAATACTATGAAAAGACACACCTGAAAGCTACAAACAAGAGAGAATATGAAAGCATGTGCTCTGTTATAATATTAATGCTACCATTGCACTAGGACCAGAATCAAAATCCTTAGGCTTTCAAAAAGCACCATTTTTTTTTATTTCTATAGTTAGAGTCTATTTTAAATTCTGATTCTGAATCAATATTGCTCTGTAAATTTTGCAGAGAATCTAACTATTCTTAAAATGTAATCTAACTTACTTTATAAGCTTTCATTAGTATAGAAATACAAAAGATTTGAGTTTATGAGGCTCGTAGATCACAGTCTTATAAGAAGAAAAAGAAAAAAATAAAAGCTGTTCTTAAGTCCCATAAAAATCTATCCTGAACTATCTGAGTTCAGCGTCAGAGGTTTTATCTACAGCTGGACTGAAAACAAGTTCAGTATGCCCATTTGTGTGTATATATGCAAATACACATACACATATATACACACAAATTTAAACACGCGTAAACAAGGCAGCACCCTCAGGAAGCTGAGAGTCTAAAGCCGGGATGCAGCACCCCCTTTTTGCCCAGGCTCACAGGAGAGGACAGACAGCGACAGAGCTCTGTCTCTCTCTCTCTTTAATTCCAGCTCCAAACCTTCAATCAGCTGGTCACCATAACTACGATATATCAGACATAACAGTGGCCTAAAAAAAAAAAAAAAAAACAACTGCTGGATAGTCCAGAGGACAAGACGTGGCTGAATATTCACTACGCACTTTCTGGTTTCTGGGGCGTTTCAGGACAAAACCAAGCTGTTGGGCTCTTCCTGCAAGTGCCGCGTTACCACAGGGCGAGCAGCAGCCAGCGGCACCCACCGTGGTTTTCACCCGACATAGCTCACGCTGCAGCCCATTTCATAACAGAACACTCTGTAGAATGTAAGGCCAGTGCTGATTATCCAAATTTCTATTACCATGGGTCAGTCTCCTAGGTTTTAGGTATCATATAATAATGCTATAGAATTGGGAGGAGTAGGATATATATCCTAATTGACATGGTTTCCCAATCACATAGCAAAGACTGAAGAAGATGATAAAGGGTTAGGGTGGGTTTCTATTCCTTTGCTTTCATTAAAGGTAAAACCTTAAAGATAAAACCTTATTAAGGTAAAACTGTATTAATTTCAAGTGTGTGGGCTGGTTTTCAAACACTCGCATCTGAATTTGTATTTTTAACTGTTGTTATTATGTATGCATGATGCACACATTTTGTCTTTGCAAATCTAAGCGTCTGATTTCCAAAGCTGTCACAGAGCAGAGGATTGAACAAGCATTACATACACATTTTCATTATGTTGCACCTATTCAGCTTGCTAATGAGATAACTGTTATTTTAAAGCATCTTTCAAATGGTTATAATAGAAGAACTGAATAAACATCCCAGCTTGAACACTGATGGTTACAGTCATCATAGGTTTGATAGCTGAGGCCCTTCAGCTTCTTTGTGCAGACTGAAGAGGAACATGGCAAAACTACCAGTTTTTATTAAAAATAAACCTCAGATAGCTAAACTTAACTGAGAGGAACCTCTCCAAATAGCTATTGCAGATGAATATGAAAACCAGTGTTTTTGTAGATAATAAAAATCTAAAGCAAACTATTCATAAAACCGTGTCACATATAATAAAAGATATAATCAACAACACTCTATAGCCCAACTGGAACATAAACAGCACAGGCTCTATCTCCACGATTCAGCTTGTTTCCAGACAGCCCCCATTTTTTACAAGACGGAGCACTACACTCCATCATTTGCAACCTATCTAGGAAACACGATCCTGATAACAGTGTGTTTTGTCTTCCAAGCACTTTTCAAAACTTCATGATGCAAATAAGGTAAATAAAATTCTGCAAATACCCATTCAATAATGGTCTCTTTCTTAACAAAAGAAGTATTTATTATTATCTGAAAAAGTATGCTTGTATCTGATGTGTGCTGAGAGACTTTATATTTAATTTGGTCAAATGAATAACACTGCAATTCAGTTTGTATCAAATTAATCTTTATAAACATTTTTTAAAATGAATTGCTACATCTGGGTTTTTTTGCACTTCATCAAATTTAGGCATAAAAAATGCAACTTGCAGGAAAATACAAATTCTATACCTTAAGTATTGTAATTAATTTTAAAAAAGAAATGTGTGTTGCACCACAAATAAAGCAAAAACTACCGTAAATCATTTTCATGTATTAGAATAATGCATTATGGTTACGAGAAGGTCTGAAAGTTGCACTTATTCAGATCCCAGGATTCACAGCTACTGCTTCTCAGGTGAAGCGAGAGCAAAATAATAGCTTGCACTATCAGATTCTCACACAGAGTTACAGAGCACAAGCAAAAATTACAGCTGCTGTGAAAACGCTTCATTCAGATGCTCAGTGAAGCTGGCAAGAAAGAGCACATATTTGCTCCACGCGTTAAACATGCCATTTGCTTCTGCGAGCAAATGCAAAGCAGTTGGTATTGATACCCAAAGCCATAGAGGGCCGTTTGCCACTGCTGCAGAAAGGGTCATATCCTGCCCTCCTCTACGACTGCAGGCAGCTGATAAACCCGTGCCAAGAGCAGATCCGGCAGCTATTCCGCACACAAGCCCGTGTCCCAGGCGGCTCCGACACATTTCCCATTTCTTAGTTCCCAGGACAAGTGGATCAGCTCTTTGGCTCAGCTACAACTTGAGTGTTTATATTTGCAGTCTATACATAAAATAAGGGCCACGAGCACCAGGGAAGGGGAAAAGCTGTTTGTGGCGAGAGCAGGAGAGGAAGCTCACATGTTACAACGGGTCTCGCTGCTCATCCTGGAGCCTCCACTCCTCACCTCCGCTCAGCCCCCATCAGGGCACTGGGATAAAAAACACTGGGCAACGATTCACTCTCTTGCACTAAGTGAATAAACCCCGACAGAAACGTCAGCCAAGGGAAAGGAAGCAGGGAGAAGCACAATTTTAAAAGATGACCTGTGAGAGGATAGTAGAATAGATAAGGAAGGAAGCAGATCCAGAAAGAGAATAATCTGGTCTCATCTGCATTAAAAAACGAGAGAGAAAGAAGAGAAAGCCAGGCCAGGAAAGAAGAGAAAGGCAGACCAGACAGAAACACGTAACGTCTGTAAGCCCCACGCTGAAAGCAGATGTTTCAGCTCTTTGGCATGGGGCAGCTCTGCATCACAGCGATGACTTGGGTAAGGGAAAATCCTCTAGAAATTCAATAGGTTACGTAGGGTTCAATTCTAAAGGTTGAGGCAGCAAGGAAAGTTAAAAAACAGGAAACATTAAGAGCAGTAACATGAATGCACAGCAATTATGGAACATGATAGGGAAAGAATGAAAAATAAATTATATAAGCAAAGAACAAAACTTTCTGCAATAGAACGGAATAATAAACGGAAAACATTTTCATCACATTAAAACTATTAACAGAAAGGGATAAGTATTTCTGTCCTTAATTATCCCAAAAATGTATCTACTTATCTTTTCCAGTGTAAAAGGCGTATTTATACCTAATTCTTATTGCCGTAATCTAAGCACTATAAATAAAGCCACAGTAGAGACTGATGCATAGCAAAAATCAGCTTCTGGATTATAGACTGTATCAACGCAGGGATTCTGGATGAAAATATAACATTTATTTCCTGAGATAATTTAAAAATATATCTATTATTACATATCAAAATTATGTGGCTACGACGCATGCCAATATATGCCTCTTGCTTCCTATAGCTAAATAATCACCATGCATTTTTCCTGGCTGTCAGTGAAGAATGGCCTCCAGCAAGAGCAGTAAATATTAGCACTGTTGACAATTAAGCAGCTCTAAATTCTTAGCCATTTTTCAGTTATAAAAACAATCATGGCAAGGTAGTCACTTGACTTCTCTCTCTCTCTCTCTCTCTCTCTCTCTCTCTCTCTCTCTCTGAGAGAAAGCCGAGTTCTCAAAATTAAAAGGTTTACACATTCTCATCTTGAGGACAAGAATTATGGGTCACCGTGACATTTAAAAAAATATTTTCTTATTATTGTTATCAACCTAATTCAGTGAATTAGTGTAACATTCCCAATTTCTACCCTGAAACATGAAATCCGAAAGAGTATGTGAAGGCAGAGAATTAATATTTCACTGGCCTTCAGTCAAGGCAGTGACTTATACTCCACTGGATCCAAGCAAATCAATTCAACTTAACTTACTGAAAAGGGTGAAATATTGCATAATTAAAAGCTGACAGCAGCTAAGGAAATAAAAATAATACAATGGATTTATATCCAGAATAGAATAAAGTCTTCTTTACCTTTCTGACCCTGCAAAATTCCAGGATTGTCTTTTTTTAATACTGTGTAGATGTTCAAAAGAAAAAAATAAATAAATCCACCCTTGGAGATAACAGCTGCTAGGCCCTGTGTTCAATACAGCTTTTAATAACACTAAAAAGCACTGAGCGCTGCAATTTATTTAATAATGTGCGTGCTACTCATGTTACAAGACAGCACAAGGAACACAGAAAAGTGACGAAGACTTGTAATTTTATCCAATGTACTTTGTGCCACAAACCTAAATCTTCGAATTATTATGGAATAAAAGCTTGTCTTTAATTAAATTAACACACTTCCATCTGTTAAGATATTTGTGAGAGAGGCTTTTAAGGAGCACATCAGCAGGGCTTGAGAATGCAAGAATTGGTATTTAAAAGTACAATGATCAAAAATACCATATAAAATACCTACCTATATCATATGCAAGAAAGTCAGCAGAAAAACACTTTGCACCATTACTGAGGGAAGTATCATTATGAGTGTTTCCACCAAAAATGAGCATAGCACCGTTGATAAGGACAGCTGAGTGAAGATATCTCGCAAAACCACTCTCTTTCAAAATAGTCCTGCAAAACACAGGAATCAACTGATACATACCAACGTACGAAAAGTCATAGACACCTGAGGAATTTAACAAAACAATAAGAGAAGGAAAACACTAAATTAAAACAAGTATTCATTGAGTATGATAAGATATATTTTGAGTTTCCCAGTTTCTTCACTTTTTAGAATGTCTAAAATAAATATAAGGTTTACATTCTTCATAAAAAGTTAAACATATGTAAATGTCAAGGAAAATTACACAAAATCCTCTGTGTACATATAACACCCTGCCAAATTTTTTGCTAAAACAATGCACTAAAGAATTTTTTTAGAAGGCTATAAGAATGCTTAGCCTGACCAGAGTTTTGGAAAGGAGAAAGATTCTTCGCTTGGGCACCCAGAAAAGAAATGGCAGACATCACCCTAGTTACGATGGAAACATCTGCAGTGCTTCATTGTCAGGTTGCCAGATTCAAATATCCAGAATTTAACTTCAAAGAACAACCCCCCAGTTCTATCAGAGCATGCTGCATCTTTGATCCTTTTTCATTCGCGTTGGCTTGTGTGGTCTGCTCGCACCAGGGGATTGACCTGGGCCCAACAGCAGCCAAGGATTATTTGTACTCTCTCTGTCTAATACCAAATTGATACAGAGCTAGTGAAAAGAATGAAATGGGAACTTGATTCTGTCATGGCAAATACATCTTACCAAGGGAGAGAGCAGCCTCCTGTAATTTTTCCAACTTGAATCATTTAACTAAAACAACGGTAGAGCCCAGGCAGAGCAGCGCTTGCACTGGTCGCTTATCGGTCATCAGCGCCGCAGACCAGGCTCGCGCCTCCTCCTTGCCATGCCCACTGCTCACCCGCACCCGCTTTGGCATTTACTTCCTATAACGAGCAATTATTTTAACAGCTGTTTCCAGCTACTAACAGAGGAATGGTGTTGTTACAAATGAAAAGAGTGACAATATAAAAAGAGATCTTGTCATTAAAAGTGCTAATACTCCTTCCCTAAACATTTTACCAGTTTTCTACAGTATCCACCTTCTAGTTTACAGCAAGGGCTATACATCAGGCTCTATCCTGACTACCCCACCCTGTAGCTCTCTGCTCACTAGAGGTCTAAAATGCCATATGAAGATAATCATATTGAAGAAACCTTGTAATCGTAATTCCTTCTGTGTAAGAGAGGGTATTTGCCTCAGACAGTTTTCAGTCCCACATTATTACTATTACTACTGTCAGACAAAAACAAAATAAGAGTTCTCTAGGTAAATCAGGATACCACACTAATATAAGCAGATATATACAGTCATTATTAATTATTAAACCAAAAATAATAATAATACTCTATTAAGCATTGTATTGAACTGTCCTTCAAAAGATGCAGTATCATTTTATTTCCAGAGTAGAAAAATGCTAAAAGGTATTGGTAGGTATAATAACAGAGCACTGTGATTCTAGCAATTTAAAAATAGATAAAAAAGAATGAAAAAAAGGTTCTATCCATGATGTAAACTGCCATGAGCCGGTGGCATCCAAAATAAAGTCTCTCAGTGAAATCAAAATCACATATTTCCAACAATCTGATCTGAGAGCAAGTCTGGGGTATGTAAAGTTAGGTCATTAGTGCTGAAGGCAACTACTAAATTGCAAAACAATGAAGCGTTCTGAGAGATGCATCTCAGTCTCAGAACATCTCTAAGGCAAGAAAAATTAGGAGTCATTTTGTATATATAATGCTTGACATTCACAAATTACAGTAAACTTGAGGAACACAGAACTGACAGATATTTATGTATTATTTATATATATTATATAAGTAACAAAGGATTCCTATACCAAAAGCAAAATGATTTGTTTTTTCTTTTTTCACACAGTTTTGTGAAAATATCTTTCCAGAGTTCTTAGATTTTTAGGGCTTATTTATATCCTACTGTGTATGTAAGTGCATATCAGCAATACATTCAAATATTGCATGTGGAAACACTTATTTTTTTGTAATGATTAGCGGTGGATAGAAAAATCTTTCCTTAATTTTTACAACACACAACAAGCTTCCTCCTTGCCAGTCCTTCAGTGGGCAGCTCCATTAATCGCTGGCTCATGCCCAAAGTCCCACAATTCTGCCGTGTTGTAGAACACGTTCTGTTCTGCAGCCTGCAAAGAGTATGGAGCTGTCTGACTTCACGGGAACCCTTTCCTTACATTTTCTTCCTCTGTGACAGATACTTTTCCTTTTTTGCTCTTTCACTTAGCTTCCTACATTGCAAACTCTACTTACCATGTCCTAGTATTCACTTCATATCTGTAAAGATCATCCACCAATCCATACTTATTGCCGGGCAGTGCTTTGTATCCACCGTGGACATAGACACATTTGGTCAGTTCATCATAGACGCTAGTATGACCATATCCACCTTGCACAATTGCTCCTTTCGTTTCGGGCACAAGCCAAGAATTAGACCCTGGAACAGATGTATAAAAGGCAAATTAGATTTGGAGTCTTAATATTGCGAAGAAAACAGAAAATGAACAGTTAGGATCTGTCCCTCTAGAGGGACAGACAGACACTGTGCACGGTTGTGACCAAAACAGTCATAGTAGCAAGGCAGAAACAGAACTGCTACAAGCTCTGATCTCACCAAAACATTTAACTTCAAAGAGCTGAAAATACAGTGGAGAGATACAGACATTTTGCTGGTAAGCTATTAAAACTATTAAACTAAAACCATTTTCCAATGACTGTTCATTGCATTTGTAACTGCAAGTACACTGCTGAAATCTCCACAAAGATAAATTTGACAGGACCTCATTTAGAGCTTAGAGTTAAATCCACTTTTTACACCACATTATTAGCAGCATTAATAGCTATAAAGAAACACTAAATAAAACTAATCACAATAACTACTTATATTGAAGAATAAAATGCATCTAGGTTAAGTGATTCTTCATTGCCTGTTGACTGCAAATTTCCAGGTTTTTCCCTCTTCCCAGCAGATGACATAATCTGCCTAAAGAACTAGAGAGGAAAGAAGCAGGTACCATAGAAGTCCATCTATCCAGAATTTACAATTTAGGTAAGAGGGTTAGTGATCAGTCTGTTGATATATCTATATATTTTTATATAGATATATAATTAAGTGTTGATCAGATTGACATATATGCCTGTCAGGATAAAAAAAACTATTTCTCTGCAAAATAAACCTTGTATTTGTACTTCACAGAGTACTTAGAATATTTTTATAAAATTGCATACTACATAATTTTATATGACTTGTTCTGAAATAGAGGAAGAGTATTCCTTCCTGTATAATAATAAATACATGCTGCAGAAAACCAGCATTTGAGAAACAAGGCCTATAGACATCTCTGAAATAACGTCAGAAGGATTTTGAAAAATCACAGGAGAAAAAAAAAAAAAAAAACACACATTTCAACTTGCTTGCCTTTTTCACCTGTATTTGGAATCTTATCAATAAACAAAACATTGTTCATCACCATTCAGGTAATTTCCTGTAGAAGCCTAGACAACTTAACATGATCAAGCCTGCAGTAGCAAGCGTTTTAAATAAATCCTGGGAGACTACGGAAAAACTGCAGGCATCGGCTCACACGAAAGAGAAGGAGGAGGAGAGAGATGGGCTGGACAAATACCAAACTCAAGCTGGCCTCAGAAATATGCAAAGATAAAGAACAAAATGTAGAAAAATAAAAATAAATGTTTAAATAATGGGAAAATACAGAACAACGTAAATGTACCAAGCCGTTTACATTACACTTGCTTTAGAGCAATTTATCTAACACAAGCCAGCATACAATGTCTTAACTCTCTGGTCTCAAATATAATGTCACTATGGGAAATTAGGAACCATAATAATTGAAGGTGGTTTGTGCACAGATAAAGAAGCAGCAATGAGCAATACTGAAAGGCACTGGGACTTTCTAAGGATCAGGTACAAGAACAAGTGCATTTTGTAAGCACTATCACAAGTTTGAGATGTGACAAGGGTATAAATTTAGGTACTATCAACTCATAGAAGCAGCAGGGTAACAATACAGAGTGAATCGGAGGATCCTGGCTATTGAAAAAATAGATCAAGATTCAATAATAACTTATTGATATTATGCATAAGATATTGTGCATAACTATTAGCACAATTATTATGAATTTCTATAATATAGAAGCTCACCAGCTGGCAAGGACTAAGAAAACCAAGTAGGTGCACTACTTCGGAGAAGGTCTCTGAGCCATTAGGGAAGCATTAATGCTATTTTCATGGCTGTATTACAGAGGTCATCTTAGTACCTCTCAAGTGAGATGTTCCCAATAATGTAGAATTATAGTTATTTAACCAGACACTGGTGAAATCTCACCTGAAACATCTCATAGGCATTTCTAAGCATCCATGTTCAAGAAAGATGAACTCACTGTGGAAGAGGTGCAGAGGTGAACTAGTAGAATGACAGAGGAATAGGCAAGGTTACCTTAATTAGCCTAGCAAAAAGCAGGGTTGGTATCTATAAACATATGCCAAAAGAGTAAATGCCAGGAAGGGAGATCAGCTGCATACACTGCAACAACATATAACCTGAAAAGCAAATGGATATAAACTAGCTCCTGATAAAAGGAGGGTAAGGTTTAGAAGATGCCTAGCCATTAAAATTACAAGTCCTGAAAATATCTTCCAGTAATGCTGTTAAACAAATAAACAAACAAAAAAAAATGCCTTAAGATCAATCTTCATAAATTATTCAAAATAATTCTAAATATGCTCTTCACATTAAAAAGGTATTAATCTGAATAGCCAGGGTGGTTCCTTCTATACTTTTGGTCGTATCATGTTAATCGCATGTAAAGTTCTAACATAGTTCCTGCAGCAAAATATGGGAAATAACAAACAGACTAAACTTTACTCTTTCTTTTTTAGTTAATTTCTCTGCATAAAATGCAGAAGGTCAAATCAAGAACTACTACTTATTTTAGCACTTATTTTATCTTTTATCAGTGAAAAGAGAATAAATAAAATAGCTTTTTGAGGTCCATATGTAATAGTGTTTCTAAAAAAAGGTATGTAAAGATTTTCCTTATATTTATAAATAGCATCTTCTATAAAGACTTTTCGAAACTCAACTAAAGCAACACTAATATTCTATTCACCTTCAGACTCACATTGAGATTTGCAGAAGGTTTATGAGGTATTGCTAGCCTAAAGGGAAATAAATTTCCCTGGGGAGTAACCCAGAAAAGCTTTACGGTCCAAGTTAGTAAAACAATTCACATAATTCCCATATCAAGATTTATTGGTTACTCAAAAGCCATAACTCTGAGCACAGCAAGAAAGGACACGGGGAAGCTCCTTTCCTCTCGCAACAGCCACCTCATCCCTTTGGAGCAGAAATGAAATCCCCAGCTTTCACGAGGGAAAAATTTGGCTGCAGATCGTGTCTGATTTTTTGCCACTTATTTACCTTTGTCACAAATCCCTTCCTTCACTAGTCTGACAACATCAGAGAAATTTTCAGATGATGCACATGTTAGATTAACACGTTTTGTTACAAGAACTGCAAAGCACAACACCTATGGGTAAAGCTAGGGAGTCCACAAACAAGCCATTTTTAAGTAGTTCTTGACCCAAAGCCTACTGAAACCCAGGGCACAGTACCAAACATAGACTTTATCATCACATTTTCATATATCATAACACGATTAGATCAACAGAAGTGCATGTTTCAGTAGATGGGCAGTAAACACTTGAAAAATCTTCTTCAAGATAAGCGCCATGGGAGATAACCTTCCAGTGACAGTGGAACGCTACAGCAGTAGGTGTTTTCAAACAGATAGAGGGGTCAGGCACCTAGATACGAGGTCAGAAACCCTTCTTGATGACTCTTCCTTTGTAGCGGTGATTCTAGGGGGTTCAGAGCATTATTTCCATTCCCTCTGATGCCCACTGGATTTGGAGGCTGCAGCGTCAAGGAAACCAGCCCTTCCGTTCTATCTAAAAATGATCCTACCCAAGCAAAACTGTACAGAAATGCTGCAGCTGGCATAAAATACAGGAAAATTTGCCACAAAATTCACTTAAACTTGAGGGAAGGGAATACTGGACAGTCTGTGAGGCTAAACATGAGAATTCTCAACTGCAAAATTGCTCAGCCACAGCTCATGGAGCACGTCCTGCAAAGCACTGCATGAGCAAATAATGATCAGCACACGAGTAGATTCACTCAAATTAATGGGTTTACACCGCAAGACCGTATATTTTATAGGTAATGCAATAATGAAGCACACTTTCTGCTAAAAACTAGATTTCCCACCAGCATAATATTACCTTGGAAGGAAGACAAACAGTTGAGATTAATTTAGACCTACAGAGCAAAACGTTTTTTCTCCTACTTAGAGCTTATAGCGATTGGTTGAAAGGGATTTTCTGTTTGTTTTTAAAATATGCTTAGTTGCAGATAACAGTCCTTTTTACTAATCCTTCTCAAGTATAGCTCTAGCATATTAAGGAAGTTTTAAAATAGGAACAAGTTGCACATTTCTATCATGCCAGCAATAAAATACTCCACAGACAGAGAAGGTTTTACATTGCACAGTGAATCACATGCTGCTCCTCATTTTTTTTCTTCCCTCTTCACTAGTAATCTAATAAATAACACTGAAGAACTATCTTGGTACTTTCTTCTCCAGACTAATAAAGTAGTACGTGACATTCAACATTTCAATACACATTAAGATGAATGAGATCTAAGAATATTTGAATAACTTTTCTTTGTTATTCATTTTCTTTGAAGCTTTTTTAAAACTAGATTTCTAGTATTTTCTTTCTTTTTGATTCTTTCAGAGATTAAATATTTTTAATGATCATTTATCCTTTGTCTTAAAATGTTGAAGAGAAGCATGTTTTTCTGAGAAGACTGAATTTTAAGAGTGGTTGCATGCAGTTTTATAAAATTTGTCAATGTGGACAAAAAGTATTGTGACTCTCCTTCCTATTTCCATTTTTTTCCTCCTCTTCTTGTTTTGCACTGTTACAAATTTTAACATTGTCATCAAAGGTAAATTGCCAAGAAAGAAGTACAAGAACTCTGAGTACTGAATAGATTTCCCCACTCCAACAAGCTACATAAATATAGGATTTCTATACATATGCAGTAACACATCAAAAAAAAATAAATAAATAAAATGAAACATCTCAAAATGTACAACACTAACATAAAAATACTACCCTGAATTTTATATGCATGTAATCTACGATTCTTTAAATAACTGTTAGCAAGCTGTGTCAACTCTATGCAAAATAAAATGAAAAAAAGGCAAGAGAAGATTAGCATTTGAATTAATAGGCATATTCATATTCTTAATGATTCATCATCAGGTGAATTTTCTTTATTTTTTCTACAAAAACAAGATCCTGGAATTACTATGTAGGAGACAAAGCACTATAGTTTGTGCTTTCTTGTATTTTATCTGAATGCGAAAAGGTTATTTAGTTCTAAAAATCTAAAATAATCTATAGAAAAACTTGCCAGTTTGCAGGAGGAATCTCACAGTTGTAGCAAATTATGTATGAAAATTGACATTAATTATATTTCTTTGCTACTAATAGCAGCTATGATTTGCTTTAGAGCAAAATGGATAAATAACAAATTGAAGTTATTAATGATTCATTCTGATTTTTGAAAATCAGAATGAAAATATTAGAGTAATACTTGTTATAGCTTTAAAATAGTCAGATTCTTGGGTTAACTAGTGTGCATTATGTTCTATTTTTCTTTTTTTAAATCTATTTAGTATTTTCTACTCCATATATTCTGTGGCAAGAAAGAGCAAGTTCTATGATAACCAAAACCATTGGTGGATTTCTGGTTTCAGCCTTTGCATCCTTTAGAATCTCACACCCACAAGCACGATGATGCATATCCAAAGCAAGGGTACCTCAAACACGCCTGAAACGCTACTGATTAACAAAACTGTTCTGCAAAATTTACAGGTAAACAAAAGATGACAGCATAATTGTTTGGTCAAAAACACATTTAAAACCAACAGAAGTTTCCTTTGGTTAAAAAAAAAAAAAAATCAGGACCTGATAAAAAACAATTTGAAAGTTACTTACTGATGTAGTATTCTTGCACGATGCTTGTATAACCATATATGGCAGAGTAGCCGAAAATGATGATCATAACCACATCTCTGCTATCGAGCTCCACGATGTGAGCTGAATGACCCTCCACTGCATATTGCTGCCCGTGCACAAGGACTGCAGGGGTTCTGGTACTCCAGGTTTGACTGGGTATGTTGAAAACCCAGAGCTCATCAGTAACGTTCCCGTTATTTGTTTCAATTTTGCCTCCATACATGTAGATGTCTTCCTGCAAAAATTGGGAGGGGGGAGAGAAAGAATTAATGGATTAGAAAAACATATAACATTTGAACTGCATAATTCTGCACTGTGTATTTTAGAACATAAGATATAAATCATCACTTTAATTGGTACTATATTAATCAGACTTAATCCCAGACAGTGATATTTAAACTAAAGCAACGGCAATGATGAAAAGACTACTTTGCAGAAAAATAAATCCAAATATGAAAGTGACATTAAAATGAGTCTCAGCCGGATTACCACAGGCAGAAAACCTTTCATTACCTGGCTCTTAATTCATAAAACAGATTTCTACTAAAAATGATTTTGAACTGTTTATATGTTACTTTCCATACACTAATTCTGTTCTGTGGGGATTTTATTTTGCGACTGTGCCAAAGATCACCCACACTATTAACAGTAACGTAACTTAAGCATTGATAAAACTTCTAAACTAGTGCCTAAAGAAAAGGGATATGTACAGCACCCGCTTAGGTGCATTTGCTAACATCAAATGGCACAGGGCAATACCTTGAGCTCCTTTAAGAGGAAAAAAAAAAAAAAAAAAAAACAGATTTTTGCAGTCTTCATGGACCACACTTCTCAATCAGCCCTTCTATCTGTTTTGATAAGCACTGAATGATTTACTTAAATATTGAAAGCTGACTCTACCAGTTGAGCTTAACCTCCACCAAGAGGGAAGGCCATACAAAGGAACAGAATCACAGAAAGAATTCAAACTTGTCAGCGTCACAGATCGGCTCGTTGTTCTGGGAATGCGTCAGAGCATAGCAGGAAGGCTTAGTTTGAAATATGCTCTCAATTTTTAGTAAGTTTTAATTGGAAAGGAGGAATAAACTGGTTTTATTTTTGTTTGTTTTGAAAAGAAAATGCAATTCCTTTAGATACTGCCATCTTTCTTTAGCTGTCACTGATAAAGGCAAAAAAAAAAAAAAAAAAAAAAAAAAAGCCACTTTCAAACTCTTCTTGCTCCAAAGTTGCCTTGGGAATAGTGCCAATAGGAGTATAACCCGAATGCTGACAAAGGAAAAATAACCAGGGTGCAACTTCATTTTTCAGACTGTAAGTTTTAGCTTCAGTGGAGAAGCTAAAATTTGATATAAGACTACTTAAAATATCAGCTTCTGACCTTACAGGAATGGGTAACATCAAGGTAGATACAAATTTCCAGGTGATGAGAGAAAGGCAAGTACACTGAATAGGAGCATCGCGCTCCTTTTTAGGACAAAGCACTGATGGTGTCTCAACATTTGACCCATTTCCTGCCAGGATATTTCATCATGAAATGAAATAGAGTTAACCAGTGACCCTGCCTCCTTCCTTCGCCTTATCTATTAAACTATTATAATATTTTAATTAACTGATATATTATCATAGCACAACTATTATTAAACAACTAACAGACAATTAATCATCTCTTTTTCTGTCTACTGTTACTAGATATTTTGGTAACACGGTGCTACAATTAAACTGTCCAGCAGTACGATCGATCTCAGCAATAACATGGCTCATGTCAGCACCGATGCACTAACTGGTGTTGTCTACAACCCCAATATTAAGATACCCTTTGTACAGTAGCTTTTACAATGGTTTTACTGTAGCATTTTCCTTAATGAGAAACAATGTGACGATATGAACTATGCTTAGGCTGTTTGCCAGAGTGTAAACACACAGGCTTAATTTTGTTTTCCTGAAGATTCAACTTCAGCTCACCCTGCCAGCATGGGCTTTCCATGTCCTGGAAATGAGCTACAGAATCTGCTACATTGCTCCATGCTTTCTTCCCATATCTAAAAGAATCTAAAATTCCTTTCAGCTGTCCCACATGCTTCTCAGTTTCTGAAAATTATGCCCCCACATTATCGCCTAGCTATGGCATAGGGATTTGAATCAAGTGGCTTGAAAGTGCTTTACAAAGGTGCCTTTTAGAGTAAGAAAAGCAAGCACAGCGCAAGGGAGCTACCCAACAAAAGCTGAAAGACCAGGTAAAGGCACACGCTTATCTGAAAAGTCCCTGTCGCCACTATACACACACCAGATGAGAGCAAGATGCTTCACATTAAATCCCAAACATTGCAAATCATTATTTCTTTTGACCTTGGATGGGCTCTTACCAACTCCACACCTTATTTTTAATATTGATTTAATATTTAACATATTAATTCAAAATTTCCTTGGAAATTAACGTGCTTTTATTCTTTTAAATCCTGTAGATCTGCCTTTTTTTTCCCCTCCTTAAAAGAACAAAACTTAGCTCCTCTCACTGCACCTGGAAGCTCCACATTGTTATGTAAATTCAGCCCAAGTTCCAAAAGAGTCTTATCTAGTAGCACCTAGATTGGGTTAATACATGGAAAGAAAACTGACTTATACTAAGGTATAGGTACAAAAATTCATAAGCACCTCTGTTCTCCTCAGGTTTACCTCAAGTTTCTAAACGTTTGGTCAAATTTAATTCAAAAGTTTTTGAAAATTTACCTCAAGCTAAATGCAAGTATGAAGCACAATGATATCAACCACCCTTAATACCTCAAGTAAGTGTAGAAGAGCCTGCTCCTATACCTCCACTTGTCTCATAACTTTGATAAAAATAAGAACTTAACATATAATATAATTTGAACATCTGTAAGGTAAGAGGAAGCCTGTTCAACACAATGAAAAAGAAAATACCACATGCAGAAACTTAAGGACTATGAAGATAAAACACAGAGCAAAATTCTCCCTGGAGAAATCATCTTGTAGTTTCCCATTTTCCTCCATTCTTTTGACTTTGTTGGACAATAACAATCTCCCGCATCCCAATCACATACTTTCGGCAAGTTTAATAGGTGTTTTCCTCAGAGAAAAAAAGAAAAAAAAAAAAAGGAGAAATGTGCATTTAAAATTACTGAAGAAGTTTCTTAATTTGAAGAAACAAATATGAAAAAGCTACTGTATTCCACATAGAATGAAAAAGAAAAGAATTAAGACACAACCCTGTGAATGATCCCATACACATCCTCTCAGCCAGCAATAACATTTTTCAAGACAATATCCCTTATAAACACCTGGATCCTGACTGTATAGACACTAGAACAGAGGAATATGCTAACTCAGCACAGCTAGATTCTATCCAAAGTCTAAAGTCACTTTTTAAATCACATAAGTACCTCTTGGCAGTAATAAACTATGAAGGTAGAGGTAGGGAGAAGTCTTTTCCAATTACATTCTCAGTTCCTTTTCTCTCTCAGTTCTTTCAAGAAAACCACAAAGGAAACCTTTCCTTCATGGATCAGGATGATAACTGAGAATGCCTACAGAATTGGCAATATCCAGCAAAATTTTCAAATCAGATAATATTAAATTGGAATTTCAACTACAAGGCAGTGGAAAACTCTCTTATTGCACTATGTATTGCAATAAGATTAGAAGTTATCATATGTTAACATGGGACTTGAGGAAACCATCTGCCAGTAACTCATCCCTTGCAAATCAGTTTTTTGCATTTAATACACTGCACCTGGGTTCAGCCTAACATCTCCTCCTCCTCCTTTCCCCAGACCATTAACTTCTTTAATATGGTAACACCCTCAGGAATATTCATTTTTCTTTGTTATAGCAAAAGAACAGAAATGAATAATCAACACCCCCACCTGACCCCATAGTCCTCCCACCAGATCAGGGTGGACAGACTGCAGGGCAGACCTCTCTCCTCATTACAATTACATCTTCTTTCTCCCTCCCCCAGTCTGCTTTATTCTTGTGAGCTTATTGGGGAACTACACGCAAGCTGAATAAGAATCTGAACAAGACACACGCAGAGTTTCGAATGGAGTATATTACAACCTAAGCTTCCAAACAGGATCAAACCCTAGTTCAAGACAGCACACATTGCAGCAGTTCATATCTCAGTTTAAACCTCATCAAAAGCCCTAGCATTTTACCTCTTTATTTCCACTGATTTAAAAATTGTTTCAGACTCTAGATAAGGTTTACTTCAAAGAAGAATTCACTTAAGTCTGTTTCTATACATCCTAAAGTCATTATTTTTTGACAGGAAAGTAAGGTCGAGTACTTTTAAAAAGGCCTAACTTTCAAATTGCCTTGTTTGCAAGAATGTTCTTTCATTTACAGAAAATTAGGATAGAAAGTGTGGGAAGTGTCCAAAAAAGCTACGCAAGCAGAGATTTAATATTGATGAAGGTGTAGTTGGAATTCTAGCAGCAATGTTGATCGATGCCATTTCCATACTGAATATTCAGATTAAAAATACTGAAAGAAAGGAATAAGTAATGAAGACTGCATAGAAGAGAATTAACCATGCCTCTGCTTTTAGACCTGCTAGACAGAGGTCAGTGATGCTTGGACTTCTGCTTTTAAACTGATTGAAATGTAATATTGAAATCAGTAGCATAGTATTTTTATATAAAGAAACCACTCTCTTGATGAGTAAGGTCCATTGAAGATGAACACTCTGATCTAAATTACTTTCAAGTGTGTAACGGCTCATCTTATCTATTTTGCAACAACTTCTGAGGTCTTCTGCAGACAAGAATTAAAAGGCAAGCTGTGCCTGGATAGGATATAATTGAAAGGCATAAAGTAATAATCTATGTGCATTGAGTGTACAACCCAATAATAAGAACTGAATAATTAAGACTTCCTTACTAGAGCTGTCCCAAATAGCCTACAAATAGACCACAAACATAAGCAGCCACAACCACAATAACCTACACAGATATTTACCTAAATATCAATATAAAGTATATATGTATAAATGTTATATATATTTGTGTGTTACATTGTTAAATATATAACATATACATATGTTGTTCTTATATAAGAACAACAATACACCACTTGGCAAGAGATTTGTACCACTTGTCACAAAGCAGAGGTGTTACTGTTTATTTTGTTAGCTCTTCAATTCAATTCATAAAAATACCAGGATGTCCACTCATCTTTCCACTGTCTTGACAGTGCCAATAAGAGTTTAATTATGACATCAAATTTTGTGTACTTCCCAGTCCACTTTATTCCAGGAATCCTTTATTTAATTTACTAGCTAATTTCCTACCTAGTTACTGCTTAGCAATGCTGTATGTAAGAACTTTAAAAACTTCACAAGCCATTCCCTCTGGTCTCTCAATAACCTCTTTCTATGAAAGATTTCAAAATACATTGACATTTCTTGGTATCCAGATGCCTGGAACTATATGTAATGTTTGAGATATGGTAGAATCAATTCTAGCAAGATGGGTAATACCCTTCCAATAACCAGTCTGAAGAGGCACTGAAGGTCATTCCATGTAACAGTAGGTCTGAAAGCAAGAATACTTTTGCATCTCTCCTCTATAAATGCCTAAGAAAGTCTTAGTCACTTGTAACTATACGTCAGTGGGAGTCTTCTGATCTTTTTTCTTCAGAATAAAGAAGTACAGTACTTCAATTTTAACTAAAGAAGCTTTCTGAGGGAAATGGGCACAGTAACTTATTTCATTCTCCACAGAGTCAATTATACAGCTTCAATTTACCTTGCACCACAATCAGGCAATGCACTAGCTCCATGGTCTTGCGCTAGGCTTTGAAATCTCAGGAGCTCAATTTAATTTCTTCTCTGTAGATATTTTTGTTCTCAACTAAAAAGAAAGTGTTACACAACGACTAGTATACAGCTTAAAACACAGCTATAAAATGCCATCTCAAGGCATTAAAATATTCTGCATCTCTTCATGAAAAAAGCTATTTTTCTGCTTTCCAGAGACTGATCATCTGAAAAGACATATAGCAGGCTTTATCCTAATAACAAAATTTAAGAACTTCTTTTAAAAGAGTATCATTTTCAACTTGAAAGTTTCTCTTAAATGATCAGCTCCTTTTAGCCTCTGTAGTTTTTGATATGACAGACTGAACGGCACAAGAACACATTAGTTAATTATTTATTTCACATGATTGGCCCTATGTTCAGTATTAGTGGATTCTAATTACTAATTAATATTAGACAAAAAGCAATGAATTTGTAACTAGATCCTTGCCTGTAATTTTCATTAATATTAATTATTAATTACATTAGTTGCATTTTCTCATTGAGGTCTGAAAAGACCTCTGGAGAATTGACAAAAATCTATGATATTTTATGCTTGCTGGTAAAAAATGTCTCTGAAATCTTTATTGTCTGGTCTGCAATTTCTCAGAAAAGTATTTGCACTGTCCAAAAAAAAATAGTTAAGAGATTTTAAGGGACTTTACTCTGAACTACTAAATGATACATATAGTAATGAACTGGGAAACTAATGAGAAGTATTTTTGAATTGAGGCTGAGGCATACAAAGAAGCCAGTTCTGCATTACTGTTCAAAACCAGTATTTTGTTCATAAAATATTCAGATTTAATGTTCCTGGAAGACCAAAAGAGCACACATGCACACACACACACACACACACACACACACTATTATTCCACTTAACTTCAGAAAAGAACATTAAGTAAAGCTACTCATAAAAAGAAGCTAAAAGGTACAGCTAAAAGGATAAAATCTTTAATGACAGTATGGAGACATTTTAAGGACATCTGCTCTGATCCCATACTTCCTATTAAAAAGAAAGTAAAATACACTTTTCCATTGGAAATACCAAAATAAAGTTGAACTTAAGAATAATATAATTAAAACTGTTAGAAGGAGGAATTGCTTCAAAACAAGGGTTCATAGACTCCAGCAGATCAAATTGGGAAGGCATATAAGGCAAACTGAAAATTAGTTTGATGTGCTACTTGCAAAAGTGTTAAAACTACTTAATAAAGCATTTCTTAATTAGAACATTAGAAATACAGCTAGGTAAATAATTTGTGTTACCAACAGAGAGCTTGACGGAGAAGATAAAGCTACAGTAATCGAATGAAGTCAATATTTGTATTTGACTTCGTTGTGGTAGACTTGACAGATATCTCCACATCAGATTTTTCTTAAAACAAGAGGGAGGCATTACAGAAGTGTTTAAATTCTAGTAGCAGTCAAAGTTTATAGTAAAAATAAAAAAGGAAGAAACAGTCATTAACTAATCCCTCCTTAAAAATGTGTTCATACTAAAAGGTTGGTATCATTTTTCAAAACATAATCAATGAGAATTTGCACAAATGACAATAAAACTTATTCGTATCACATGTACAAAGGCCAAAACCATCTAAAGGGCAGAAATAGTGAACACGAACATTTAAAACAGATGGAGGAAAGTCAGGAAGCTTTTGAAAAGCGAGGTTATATCTCAGAAATCATTGGAGTTTCTTGAAGAATCAAAAGTCTGGTTTGAGGCTTTTGCATCCCTTAAAAAACAAAGTTGCTCTGGGACAAGTAAAGCAAACATCATACAGATAGATAAATAATCCAACAAATGAAGTTCAATAAATAGCATTCCCTTCTTTCACTGGGGAGAAATCCCCAAGCGGAGTCCCCAAGAGATTTACAATTAGGACTCAGTTGTTCAATATACTCAAAAATAATCTCTAACATGTATGAATAGATAAATAACCTAGTTTGTAGGCAATACTAAGCTACTCGAGGTAGGAAATACGATGATCAGCAGCAAAGGAATTTCATAATACTGAATAAAAGGACAAATAAAAATATCCAAATTGAGAAGCATGAAGTTATGCCCAGTGAAACGAGATAATTTCAGCCTTGTACATATAGTTAGGGCTTGTGAATAGACTGTAATGAGAACTTGAGGTTATAATTTATAGTTCTGTGAAAACAATACTTTGAAGCTCCATACCACATATTTAAAAAGCAAAAATACTGTTAAGAATTACTAGGAAAAGATTAGACCACAAAATCTATAGCATAATTAAGCCATTATAGAAGTCTCTGTTGCACCAGCACCTCAAGCACTGTGATTCCTTCCACCTGAATAGGGATGTAACAGAACTGGAAAAGGTAGAAGTGAGATAATTATCAAAGGTATAAAATAGCTTTACGCTGGAGGATTATTCCTCAGACAAGGAATTTTCAGTTGAAAAAAAAAACAAGATGGCATATACAATATGATGGACTTATACAAAATCATGGGCAAAAGAGAAAAAGCTTATAGAAAACAGTATAAAAATTAGAGACTGTCAAAATTATCAGCAAGTAGCTGTTTCCTTAAAGGTCATATTTCCTCATACAACACTCTGGAATTCTTAGCCATAGGATTATAAAGATGCTAAAAATAGGTTGAAAGAGATGTGAGGGACCCATAGATTCATAATCTTTCTACAAAAAAAAAAATATTACCCTGGTTTAGAAAATCCCATTTGCAGGGTAGACGAGTATTCTCGAGAAGCTTCTTAATATTCTTGCCCTTTTTTTCCCTCTTATATTCCTCTAGGCATGCAGTGCTAGCCACTATCTGAGACATGCTACCAGGCTAGAAGGACTCTGGTCTGCCTTCTCTGGGGTTTTCTTTGTTCTTCCCACTGAAGATATGATATGCAAATAAAAGAAAATTTCACTTCACACTGAGATGTAAATTCTGTATTTCCTGTCAGAGCTAACAAGTTTGCCATCATCTGCAGAAGCCTCAATTTTGCACCGCTTTGACTGAATATCTTTTGGAGAAGGATTAACACTAGCCAAATATTAACTAATAATATAAATGTTTTTTTCATAAGCATCAGTTCTGTCTCTCAGCAGAAAAATCCTTTTTCTTTTCAAATAAGCCTTTGAAAGTGCTCCCAAAAAAGTAGCTTAGCAGACTATATATTATCTGCACAAGCAAGACTACCAGTAGTTTATGTCTATATGAACTTGCAGTAAAATGATACTATAGAACAGCAGCTCGGGCTCTGCACTAAGGCTAATGAAATGGCAATAAAAGTGCACTCATTACTGTGCAGGCTCTTGTGGGAGCTCATGGCCCATCCCAGTCTCACCCACAGTCTCCACGTGCACCCTCTGCCCATGGCCATGGGGTCCCATCTCAGTCCAGCCTGGTTGCGCTGCCGGAGCACCGGGTCTTCACTGCTGCCTCCCGTACAGACCTCAGACCTGTCCTGCCGGGAGCTCATCCCCTGGACCCACCTCCTTGTCTCCAGCCCTGCCTCTGGCCCTGTCTCCTTTTGCTCCTCTCTGGACTCCCTGGAAGGCTGCTGGGCCCGATTCACACCTTGTCACAAGGCTATGGACATTCAGACCACGGGTTCAGAGCCATGGGGCAGCACCCAGTGAGGGCACTGCCCGCACCAGGGCCACCCTTGGCTCCTGGCTCGCTGTCCATGAGGGAAGACGTGGCTCTTGCTCCTGCCTGATGCTTACCAGAACAACCCCAATTACATACAACCTTCTTTATTCGCAGGGTTAGCTTTGAGAGTTTATTTTCTGCTGAAAAGTTACTTGCAACCTTTCCTCAAAAATCATGCAATAGATATTTCAGGTACTGAAGAGAACACTAAAGTGCTTAGAGACCAGAAGCGAAGTTATCCTCAAAGACCTACGTTCATGATGACTCATTTTAAAATTATTAACAGTGCACACGAAGAAATTAAATAGGATGCTGAAGAGTCCAAACCTGATATAAAGCAAGAGTGTGTCCGTATCTCTGGAGTGGCCCTTTGGAAACAGGCACTACATTCCATATACTGCTTTCCAAATTGTAGCTAAAAGAGAAATAGAAAAGTAAATGTTTTCTACCTGCCCAGAAACTGGGGTTGCTGCATGTGTGAACTACTTGGTTTTGCAAGGAGTGCACATTTGAGGAGTAACCGTGCCGTATCCAACACACTGCAGCCTGTCAGCAGCAGTAATAGCGCGTTCAGTCATGACAACAGGGTCTGAAAGGGCATCCAAGGAAGCAGAGGTAGCTCTTTGAAGGACCCATCAACCAGTTCAGAAAATGGGATTGTAATAAAAATCACAAAATTCACAAAAAAGTTATGAAATCAAATGGAGCTCACTATTACCAGTGAAGCACACACAGAAAGAAAAAAATCATTAAATTGCTTATACTACTGTCCTATGCACTAACTTAAAAAAAAAAAGAAAAAAAAAAGCAATTGAGAACTTTCTCAGCTGTGTGACTTTTAACGTCCATTAACTTCAAGTTAGATGAAAGGCAACAATAAGATGACAAAGACAGAAACATAAAAAACAGAGACAGCAACACTGTTTTGTAGGTTATGGGAGGAAGCAGGATGTGACAGCGCTTATGTATATACACAAAATATCCAGATCAGCCAGGTGATATTTACAGTGGCTTCAACTTAATGTTTTTAATTAGCTGGTCAAATAAATATATATACAACCTGTCTAAATCATAAGGCACTATAATCTCAGTGAAGCATGGATGAACTACCTACACAGGCTTAATGAATGCATTATAAATGAGTCTCCTGTAATTACAAATTCACTTCAATATTATCAACAGAAATCTAGAAACATTATTTGGAAATACCAGCACACTAAACTATACCACTGATTTATTACTTCTTTTTTTCCCTATATTTTGCAGCAAAGAAGTTTTCACAATAAAAATAAGGTTACATATTAATATCACATCTACATCAATATTACTCATATTTTACCTTTCTTAGAAGAAAATTATGATCATAAAGAAAGTTAATGAAGAATCTACAATAAAATATGAAAATACAAGCATTTCCATTAAGTTGCAGACTAGATGGTATCTCCCTATTAAGATTAATTTTCCCTGCGCAGCATCAGAAAGGACATCACAAAGGAGAGATCACTTACTTCAGCACCATTTGGAAGGAACTGTAGTTAAAAGTGTATCCGCCAATGACCCACATAAACTTTCCATGGAGAACTGCCTTATGGGACGCCCGGCCCACGGACGGGCTGAACGGCTTTACGTTTGGTAGGATCCAGTAAGATTCCGTGGAGGGGACATTCAAAGAACAATCCGGACCTGTTCCACAAACAAATGTGCAATTTGTACAATCTGTTACGCAAAGATGGTAAAGCCAATAAAAGAGAAATAAGGAAGGCTTAATTACAGATGTCAGGATTGCTCATTTTGATAAAATACAGCAGAGACTTTTATGTTTAACAGACGTTCAATGAAAAAGAAATCTGACAAGGGACATCAGTGAAATTGGAAATGTTGGATTAGCTCAAATAATAATGATACATTTCTGCATTCTTTTCAGAAAACATACTGTGTGAGTCACAAATTGAAAGAAGGTATCATGTTTTCCAATGCTGCATAGTTCTAAAAATGTACAGCAAAATGTGCATTACTTGTTACCTCTGCAGGAATTATACCACATTTGAACTAACCAGAGTAAGTTCATATCAAAGTGCACAGCATTACAGTAATTTACATTACAATATAGATTACAGTATATTAAATCTTGGGACTCAAAATCTGGCTATTGTCAATATCATATTGCAGTGGCTTTCAACACAGGGTAAACTGCTTTACAAAAAGAAGGATTTTTAAAATTAAAATTTTATAAAATTTATAGAACATTCTACAGGCTACTGAACCCAACAACTATACATTATTTTTAGCCAATTCTTACCAAATATGCAAAAGTTAGGGAAATGTGTCCTTTCCGTATTTTATAAAAATCACAAGAAACAGAAACATTTATTTTCTCATTTGTTCTGTACTAACCAATCTCTCCATAATTAGTTTATGCTCTGTAAGTTAAAGAGAACTTTACAATCGTAAATATGCTTAAAACTTTGCTGAAAATGGCAGCATACTCACTTCTTGCCTCGTGTCAGTGATTGCTACAGTGTAGTAGGACACTAATGAGTTCTAGTTTTGGCATTTGCAATTGTGGTACTGAAGCCTTTACATTGTATGATAGCTAAATCATTGGATGGTTACACTGTAAGCAACATACGTTCCTCTCAGTTTGCCCAGTTGTAATAAATCCTTGACTACAACTACGTGACATGCTGAAAGCCCAAGTTGTTGGAGTCAGACTGGCAACTAAGCATTCTTGGAGAACTGGATGGTAGTGCGCGCGCACACAAGATTAGTTTGCATATAATGTAAATATGCATATTATATATATATTATATGCATATCATGCATATAATACAAACTAGCCAAAAATTTAAGGATATAATTTTAACCAGAGGCATATAGAGTTAGGGGGAAACTGTAGGAAATCTCCTACTTTCTTAAGAAAAAAATACTACCCAATTCTATTTTCTTTCACAACACTTTGGCACAACAGTGTAATGCTACTGGGGTAAGAAGAGCCAGCAAACTCACTAGGGCTGTCCTCAACGTGAAAAGGAGTTGTTTGAAAAAGAGTGAAAATAATCACAAGGGGAAAATAAAGCTAAAAGGGGCAACCAAGAGAAGTAGACTGACTGACAGCAGGCAGGTTTCTGAGGACAGTATCAGGGAAATACAGTGCTCATGTATAACATCTGTTAAGAAATAACTGAACAAAGATAAAAGGAAGGTGGAATGGCTAACATCAGTGTAAAGTAAGAAAAAACTCAAAAATTTATACAATAATCAAGTGAAGAACAGGAATCACACAAAAATCAACAGATAAAATGTAAAATTACTATCATGCAAGCGATCTTATTATTGTTATTTTAAGAACCCACTAACTACAGTAATGTCTCTGCTTGAGCAGAGAGGTTGGACTAGATATCTCTAGAGATCCCTTCCAAACTCAACCTTTCTTTGATTTTAGCAGGAACTAGACTATGGCACATGTAACATCAACTTTAAAACGTTTCAGGAAGGATCTGCAAAATTGTTGGCCTGTTACATCTATGCCCTTAGGAGACAAATGAGCAGAAACTATAGGAAAAGAATTATTCAACAGAGAGATAACTGAGATAATCAGTATGGCTTTTTTAAGAGAAGGTCCCTCCTCCGAACTGGTGGAGCTCTTTGGAGATATCAAGACGGAAAAGAGTGATCCAGTCCATAAAGCTGGGGAAGATTTGCATAAGGCTTTCAACCAAAGTTCTCACTGAAGATTCTTAGGAAATTCTGCCTGTTGTGGCAACAGAATAAAGGTCTTCGCATGGATGAATAATTGTCTTCCAGAAATCAGGAGTAAATGGCCACTTCTGAAAGGGAAGGACATCAACAGTGGAGTCCCACAGGGTCTTTACTGGGATCTATACACTTCAACATACACATTATCTCAAAAGGGGGTGAACCCTTAAGAAAGTTTGCTGATAATGTCAATTTATTGGTAGAAAGAGTGAACTGAAGAACATTGTGTAATCAATAGAAAAGCAGATGAAATTCAATATAGACAAATGTAAAACTATTTATGGGGATAAACAATTCTAGCTTGAGTAAGAAACTATGTTTTTAGCTGTCCATTACCATTCATTAATAAAGCCACAGAATTTCAGCAACTGCATGAAAATATCATCTGAATACTAAGCAATAATCCAAAAAGCAAACGGTGTATTAGGAATACATTATTACACCACTGTATAAAGCAGTAGTTTGGTCACACCTAAACTGTGTACCTCTCTCCAGAAAGGCATATTAGAGCTGGGCATTAGAGAAGAGGATCTAAAATGTTCTAATAAATGGACTGGTTTCTGTATTTGAAACAACTGAGTAGTATTTGAAACAACATGACTCTTCAGCCACAGAGGAAAAAATAAATATTGAAGATAATATATTGGGCTTCATAGATCAGCACTGTCTAAAGTACTTGGTTGAGGCCACAAAATAACTTGCATAGTCAAACCCTTCAAGGATTCCTAGCACTAGATAGAGATGGACACTTCTCCAACTTCCTCATCTGTGGGGACTCTCTTTATCTGCTTTGATAAAGGGATCATTTTTATACGACCTAAATTCAACACTGCTTCTCAGGAGCAACTCATCCCCTCTACAAACTTTGTTAGCAACATCATAACGCTGGATTTCATGATTGTAAATCTGAGCAGTAAGATATATCTGGGAGAACATCCAACCTAAGAATAATTTTCTTTTTTTTTTTTTTTTTTCTTTTTTTTTTTTTGGTGGAGGAGGTGGGTGGTTTGTTCCATGATATGACTTAAGCACAGCAACCAGCAGTTAAATGTGCAGGAGCAATCAGTAGGTAATGGGGAATGAAGTGAGAGATGGGCTTTCTGGCAGCTGCTCACAGCTTCGGCAGCTAAAGGATCCACGAGCTCAAAACTGAGCAAACCACATGCTGTAGTAGCAAGTATTTTTTTTTTTTTTTAAGTATATTCATCATTTAGTTCCAATAAAATTAAAATTATTCGGATATATATATTAAAAAAATCAAAGTAAAAGTCACATTTAATCTTGAAATTTTGTGCACTGCTGTTTTTCTAAAGAGTCCTGGATGCCACCCTGTGCCATGTGCTCTGGGTGTCCCTGCTGGAACTGGGTTGGACTAGATGATCTCTAGAGGTCCCTTCCAGCCTTAACCATTCTGTAAAGTATAAAAATCAGACTTTCACAGATTTTAACTTGTTACAGTGAGTCCTTATATACAACTACCAAACAGATCATTCGCACCACTTTTCCTAATACTTTACAGGAGAACAATGTCCATTTGCATCCAAATTTGCCCAGAAAAGATCTATGATATTTGAATGACATCTAATGAAAGCATGAGTGCCTCCAGTCAGAAAGTGAAAACGTCTGTAGCGTAAGAGAGAAATAGAGTGGTCAACAGTGTCCCCTTGTGGCCAAAAAAAAAAAAAAAAAAAAAAAACAAACACAACACTACTTACCAACTACTTAGGGCTTTTCATTTTTGGAACCACAACATGCCCAAAATTCAAAGAGAAAATTAAAAAATATCATGCCTATGTGGACTATGATATGATTAAACTGGATGCATTAAAGGGAGCACAAGCAGAAAGCTAACAAAAATCTTAACCATTACCGTTAATCTGAACAATGACTAAAAAAATGCAGATAGTGGTGGTACAGCATCAGCCCCGCACTGAGTGAGGCAAGGCGAGAGGCAGGAGCAGCTCCGTGCACCCAGCTCGGCTGCTGCCACCACGGCAGGACAAGCCCTGAGGACACAGCCCTCTACTCAGCAGCTTGAGTCCTGCGGTGCTTACTTGAAGAATACGTAATATCTGAGCACTGTGCCCGTGTGCACTCCATTGGCATAAGAACAGATGAGAAAAAGGTCCTGGAGGAGGCACCTCTGGTCTGCCTCTACTGCCCATACTGTCTTCCTCAGTGCCACCACCACTTCTCATGCAGCTACGCGATGAACCAGAGGAGGGAATGAAAGTAGGCTGAAAAGAGCTTTTATTTTTGGCCAGGTCAGCTTTTCGGTTTGACTGTGTTCCTCACCTGTTCCACCATGCAGGCACACAGATGGTTACACCAGCGCCTGAGGAAGAGGGGCCAGAATCACCTCTTTGCGCAAAGCTGTGATGTGGTCACTGAACTAGCCCGATATGTGTGAATCCGTGCAAGCAAGGCAGGCACGACTGAACAAAATACATGACCTTCTACTGGGCAACACGGACTTCTACTGAAATATTACTACAGAGCAGCTGCTCTAGTGAAAAGTGAACCACAGGACTTACTGTGTGCAGATTTTCCCAATTAAATACATATGCTATTAAACATCACCATTATTTTTGCATAAACATATTTTCTTTTCAAAAAAGAAAAAACCTTCACTAACTACATGCCTTTTATGTAAAAGGCAGCACAATAGCTGCAGAAAAAAGATAACCAAAATGTGTTATTTCCAATGCAAATATGATTTTTCTCCATTTATTTAAGATGGGTTTCTTTCTTATCCTCCTAAAGCATCACTCCATCCACACAAAAAGAAGTTTTAAAAAAAGCCATCAACTTTATAAAACTGAATTGGAAATCAATTATGTTATACTCAAAGGTAGAAATAAATTCTATAGGTTTAAAATAGCAATTTACTCATACAACACTAGAGAAGGAATCTAATTTCTATTTATTGAGGAGTTTCATGAACTGCCAAAGTAACAATCTGTTCCCATAGTTCAAGTCATAAGATCAATTTCCACCTAATGAGAAAACATCATCTATTGTCTTCAACCCTAATCTTTTCCTTAGGGATCGCAGGGGAAAAAGTATGAGTATTGATGTGCTGAATCCAAATTTTTCATACAATCTAACTCATGTATTCAAATAAAGTATCTGTTGCTATTATGTATTCTATATTTGTTTGTCATCTGAGCATTTCAGTCAGAAATTATTAGCTTAACATAATCTTTCAACTATTACAAACACAAATCCATATTACTGTTCTAAGCTTGCCAATAAAGTCTTCACGTGATGAAGAATTTTAGGTAGTGAAAAATTTTTGAGAAGAGATAATGCATCTGAAAACACTTTCATTAATTTTTATTCCTGTAACTTTTATGAAGTAGTAAATCATCTTTCTCATAAGTGGTAAGGTGGTAACCTTGTAAGAATAAAACGCTGCAATGGTACACAAAAAATTAAGAAAAACTGGCTTTCAAGACTTACAGATTTCTAGTATTCTAATTGTGGGTCTATTCATACACTGCCAGGAGACCTTTGCAATGTCCAAACAGGATGTAAATATTTCCCTCCGTGCTACAAACAAGCTTGCTCTGAGGACACTTAATGACAGGCAGGGAGACCCAAACGGGTACCTGCTAATGCAGCACTGTAGCAAGCAGGGACAGGACTCAGCTTCCTCCATGGAAGAAATACACAGAAATTCTAAAGAATTACATCATCTGGTGTGCGTTAGGTGCCAGCTGGTCACAATTATTCAGTCCCGTTTCCTTCCTCGTGCAGAGAGAGCTGATCATTCAAGGCTGATCTGGCCATGGAGAAGCTTCAGGGCAAATCTGGGCCTGCCAAAGCCAAAAGGGCTGCCCTGCCTGTCCTGGGGCAGCCTCTGGCCACCAGCCTTTCGCTCTGCTTCATTCTGAGACTCAAACTGAAGAGCAACCTGGACAGGAGAGCAGAATAACGCTTGGGCTTCCCACGAGGAACATGGGCAGTTTCTAGGTTCCTTGCTAGTGGGATATGAAGCTCTGATATTTCTGCTATTCTATAGAACTTCACAGCTCTAATAGTTTAAAGCCTCCCTCCAATTTTCCAGCTAAATATATTGATGACTAATTTACCCCAATTGTTCTTTTACTGCTTCTAATATCCTTTTAGGTAGCTCATCTTTACGTATATACATTCAACAAATACTTAAAAATAGTAGTCATCTCTCTCACAACCTTCATTTCACCAGCTGAAAAAAAGCCAGGTCCTGCTAACATCTTCCATTTATCATCCAAATAATTCTCTTCTGTTTCCTTTTGGATCCATAAAAATGCAGTAATAAAAATGAAGTTCACTACTATTCTCCTGTATTTAACTGTAGATGCTGTGACCAATCATCCTTCTAGAGATTTTGACGATCTACAGTTTATAGTTCATAGATTATGTGAAAATGAAAATATGGACTAGCTCATATTCTAATTAATACATAAGCAAATCTTCTCAAAGTCACCTTCCACAATTCAATATTCTTTATCCATAAATGTATGATTTTCAATTCATACTACTAGACACATTACCCTAACCTTCATTTGATTTTTGGTAGGATATTCTGATCCTGCTTTATATGGAAAAGAATATCCACTTTTTTCATTAGATTTCATTAGCACAGTTTTGTATATAGATTATAAAAATTATGTAATATAAAAATCAGTCAAGATCAGTCTTATATCTTCCAATATTTAGAGTTACTTACTGAGCACTCCAACTAACACTTCACAATTAACCAGATGTTCCCCCTTATTGTTATTTATGCCCAGATTTCTGCAGTTCTGCTAATTTCCTATCTTCAAATAGAAGTTCAGATAAAATACATCACATTTTCCTGTCCGCTTTCTCACAAAATATGAACTGTGTTGATAAATCCTCATCGGCTTTTTTTCTACTATTCAATTACACCATATGTTTAATTATTTCTATCTTCCAGTTACAGTCTGGAGCATTACATTCTGCTGAAATCAAGCTAATGAGTGTTGAGCTGCCTGAATCATTTTTTTACCTACCCAAATCTCTATTCCTCCATTTTTTGTAGTGCATTAGCTAAATTTAGCAGCCTCCCTTATCAGAGAGATTAGCACTACTTATCTCCTCCTTATCCCGAATATAGTGCTGCATTTGCTCCCTAGTAGAGGTAAGGGCTTGCATACTCTACCTTGCCACATTTATATACGTACAATTTATACACACTCTTAAACGCCCAAACAGTAGGAACTTTCCTTCCTAAATCTCACCCTAACTGCATAAGCTCAGCATTATTTACCGCTTTATGGGTCATTTGCTTTCTACTCAGTATTCATCTTTTCATGTGGCTTCACGTGGCTTTCACCAGCCTGATATTCTCCCGTTTAGCCTGCAGTCCTTGCTCTTCAGTGAGATGGATTGTGCAATATTAATACAACTTCTTAAAATATGATTATTGATCTAGATGATTTATATCTCCCTAAAATGAAACTGTCTTCCTTCTTTTCATTTACTTCATAGTAAATCTTTGTGTCACCTGAAAATTTTATCACTAAGTTTATGTGTTAATCAAGATATTTCATAAAAATACTAGTTAACACTGGACAAAAGCTGGTCACTGAAACTAATAAATGCTTTATTGCATATTTCCCATGTAGCTGTACTTTGAGATCTTTCAGTGAAAGAGTTCTTAATCAATTTAATGTATTTAACGTGTGACAGGCTAGTTATTCCCTCCATGTATTATGAAGTCACACTCCTTGAAGGAAACAAAGAATATTTCCACCAAGATCTGTAAATTTAAATATATATGTAGACACAGATATACATACACACACCACATTGATAATAGTAACATTTTCATCTTTTGTGAAGATGGTGCACTTAACCCTAAAATGTGTAAAAATATGACCATAAATGATGGCCTAACCATTTAACTGGGAGTTTGTACAGTTATAATTCCCATGTTTCATAAAGTGTATCACATATAATAAGCTAGATACCAATATTGATCTACTACTCAAAACCATTATTCAATTCCAAATAATACCCTGTTCTCTTTCTCAGGATACTTGGTGAGAGATTTTCTTTAACTGAGTTGTTCCTTCCCAGTATCCACAAGATGTCGCCATTGGAAAAATATTGGAAAGTGTAAAAAGAAATGCACTGAATCAGTTATGTTAACATTTTAACATAGACAGTCCACTTAAAAAAAAAAAAAAATGGGGGGAGGAAACACACACACACAAAACTCTTTGGAAAAGGTAGAATTAAAGACAATAGCTTAGAAGCTGTGAAGAAAGAGCATTTAGATCTAAAATAACAACAATACACTGTTGCAGGTAACTTCCTACAGGACTTCTGGAAAGTCTGAAAGCTTTCTGGATTTGAGGTTTTTTTGTGGCTTTGGTTGTTTTGTTTTTCAAAGAACTATGCATCCAAACTAGCTCATCTAGCATAGAATAAAGAATAAATTAATTATGTGGATTTGGGAGAAAAAAAAAGGAATAATTGATCATATTCTCTCTCTCTAAAATCCTATTTATTATAGGAAAGGATAGGAAGTTACTAGGTAAAGAAATGTCAGATCAAAAGAAGATATTAACGGTGAAAGAGGACTTTTTTCCTGCTTGGAAGTTCTACTGAAGACTATAGCAAAATCATTCAAGAGACTTGAGGTTTTTTTTCTAGTTTCCCTTGCAATAATCTGCAATGGCACACGCCATTGATCAATGCCCAACTAAATAGGCGATATCCTTACTGCAAGCTCAATTCTCAACTTCATTCTAGAGATTGACCTGGGAAGGTTTGTTGTTGCTTTGTTGTTTTTGCAGGTACTGTGAACATGAGATGTTTTTAAGGACTGAGCAGGGTGCCTGCCAATACACTGTTTCCTTCCAGCAACCCTATTACCAAGTCATTTCACTCACTCTATTTCTATGGCTGGACTGTCATTTCAGGAGCAACTTTATTCATTATTAATAAGAGAAATGTATTAGATTCACACTCTTTGGTATAACAGGACTGGCAGATAATATAAGTAAAGAAGAAATTCCTTTGACACTTAAAATTACATAGCAATAAAAAGAGGGAGAAAGGAATGGGAAGAGGGCATATCAACTAAGCAATATGGAGATAAATATTTCTTGAAATGGCAATTTCAATGAGTAGTTAGCTAATGCAGTTGGGACTTTTTAAGAGTGGCAAAAAAATTAAGAAGTTATAAGCATCTAGTATAATTTTAAGTGGGGTAAACATTCAGCAGCTCAATAATATACTTTTAATAAGGAACAGTTATGTATGGTATGGGTACAAAAAAGTTACTGGGAGTATAACTAACTACTGCAGTATAACCATTCCTGCAGCACAGCACTTTCATTATCCCACAGTATTGTGTGTATCTGCATAATAGCAGACAGCTGACCTTCCTCTTTCACCGAGGGGCTAATCACAGACAACAAAATAACCAAGCCAGACAGTGAGTATGTCTTTCATGAAGCACCACTAAGGGCTGATTTGACATTAAGGAGGGGCGGGGAGATCAAATCACCTAGAAATTAAAATAATAAAACAGAATAGCTCTGAAAGAGCTTAGTCTTTGGAAGTGCTTGGTGTGACTTAAATTTTGGGGCCATTATTGCCATCACACTTCAAATTAATGATACAAAAATCATGTCCTCCACAAAACCATTAGACCTGATACTTCTGCAGTACCTGCAAATGGAATGCAAAGCTGTTAGACCTTTATTTCATTCAACGATGTGTGTCGGGGTCCACATGAATGTGTGCTTCTGCAAGTATGTTTCTTCACTGTTTTTTACTTTTCAAAGACATTAATTTAAAAATAATAAAAAAAAATTACTGTGATTCAACAAAATACAAATAATAACAAGTCCTTACCTTGCCAGCTATCATTGCAAACACACAGCTTCTCGCCCGTCAAATCACAGTATCCATGATCTGGGCTACCGCAGTTGGCTTTACAATACGGAATATCACAGGCTTCTCCCTTCCAGTATTTGTCACACTCGCAGTATACCCGGCTTGGAGCAGACATACTGGTTGTACACTTCCCGTGTTCCGAGCAGTTATTAGGACAAGAATTAATTCTGCAAAAATACACATAAAAGAAGGCAATAACAAAATAAGAATGAGTATTTTATGTGATGCTATTCCAACAGTAGTTGCTGGATAAAGTTCCTTTTTCTGAAAATTTTCTAAAATGCTATTAACATTCAGTCAGCACTGCAGAGACAACTAAGTTGAAAAGAAGCTCAGACAGGCTTACACACAGTCTGGGCTGCAGTCAGTATAACAAATATCCACTTCACAAGAGGTATTGAGAGTAAGCAGAGAGACAGGCAAGATCTCAGGTGATATCTCAATATAATTTTCTGAGAGTTCTTGTGTAAATAGTCTCTAATCAGTCCCTACAAATGCTTATCTCTATGTACATTTATAATGGAAGCGACTTCAAGCAACAATTCTCATGAATACCACTTACTCTCACAGAGGAAGATCTTGGAAACCCAACTGAATAAAAGGTGCTTTTCCAAAAGAAGATCATTAATGGGCTTCCAAAGTAACCTGAAAGTGTGAATGAGGATCCAAATGGCAACTCCTAAGAGCAAAGCTCTGTACACAGGAGGTTGCCTGACTTGCCAACTACTGCACAGTTCACTACCAGTCACACAGAGAGCAAATCTCTGTGTTAAGATTTCCAGTCTCTTCAGTCTCCATCAGAGACATACACAGGGGCTAAGGGTTTTTTCTGAGTGGCTTTGGCCACTGGCTCTCTGGCATGCAGGGAGAACAAACACAGAGGGAGAAAGTAGACAAGATAGCAGTTGTCCTGTAACTAACTAAAGATGGCACTGACTCCTCAGAGTCCCTAGTTACAGAGCCACCTTGCCCTTGCCCCTTCACTAGAGTCAGAGATGCTAAAAGAGGAAAGATTAGGCAGGGAGAAAAAATAGGTGACTGTTAGGGGATTTAGCATCACTGTGATCCACCCTACAGAACTCAGAGATCACAGGAAAATGGGCTCTGCAAAATGATGCAGCCTGGTCCCAGAAGTACCGTGGGCCCAAGAGATTCCACAAATGGAATGGGGATGTCAGGCAGTAAATGCTTGCAGAAATCCAAAACGGATTTGAGATGCTTTCTGGTGATTTACAGGTAAGGATTTGTTTGAAACTGAGAATAACCTGTTACTAAAATCCCCTGGCACAGGGGGATAACACCAACCACTGCCATTAAACACCTGACACTACTGTAAACCTTCCATGCTCTTATGGAAGGAAGAGCTGAAAGATCAAGATGGGAATGATTTAAGACTGGCCTTTGGCCCCATGTGTTTCTAGTAGGACAGATAGTTTGGAAATGTTTTCCCACAACTCACCTCAGAGGACTCTTTCTGTTACACTAATGAAAGAACAGAAATCCTCACCTGAAGTGGAAATGATGTCCTGAGGATCAAGGGGGCTTGCCTGGTATACACTGGGCATTACAGTAATCCTTGGCCTTAACCACTGTTCACCACAGCTGAGCATCATTGCTTGGGATATCCCTGCATTCTGTATGGAAGGCAAATACTTCTTTCTTTTCAGAAACAGAGATCCCATTTTAAGACTGGACATTCTCTCTTTCCAACATAACTTAATATTTTTTCCTTTTTTAATGATTCAAACAGAATCAGGTAAATGGATTCTGTGAAACTGGAATACAAAGATTTTTTCAGAGAGATCTGGAATAACTGGTGGTCTCTGCAACTAGCATGGTATTTAGTCACAGATGCTGCAATTCTGCCTTCCCCAAAATAAAGGAATCATGAGAGGATGAAGAGAAAAAATAAGTCCAAAGAAGTGTTTGATTGCTGCTTTCAAATAAGGAAAAAAAGGAAGGTAACAGAAGCAGAGTTCAATAGGTGAGAGTGATAGACAAGACTTAATGCAGCCGTAACAAGCAAGCATATTTCTTTTAGCATGGGAAGAGTTACTACTAGCTCATTAAAAACAGTTTTTCAAGTATTTACTACAACATTAGAAGTGGAAAAATGGAGAAAAACTGATTTCATAAGTTACATATCCCTACATATGTAAGGGATTAAAAATTGGCAGGTTTTCCCTGTTATTTTAAATCTTCCAAAATAATAATATAATTACACAGAGCATACACCACATTACTGAGTAATAAAAGAATGTAGAACACATGCTCACTCATTCTTTAAGAATGCTATGTCATATTGCCATTCCCACCCAAGAAAAACAACAAAAAAGTGTCATAAAAGCTTCAGGAATAGCTGAAGAACGTATCTAACTATGGTAGAGGCAAGTTTGTCAGCTGCTTGTACTTTACTGATGTCAAGTAAAAAGAAATAGAGTATTTTGGTGATGGAGATGCACCATACATGTTGAAAGAAGACAGAAATACCCAGTCTGTTGGACTGCCACTTGAAACACCACATATTTAAATAGCTAATCAAAGTTTGAGAATCCTCTCTATCATCTGGTAGAAGGATGGAAAACTGCTGAAATTTACAGAAGGAGTTTTGATAGCAAAATATCTAATGAATACCTATGTTAAAGTAAAGCTATCATCAGAAAGGCAAATAGGAATTTTAAATTAATAGAGAGTATGATATAAAATATCTTATGCGATGCCATATATCAAGTGTAGTGCTGGCTCCTACATCCTAAAAATTAGTATTTCAGAATCTGGTTTTTTTTTTTTTTTTTTTTTTTTTGAATCTCAGATGCAAAAAAATGGAATAAGAAAATCCATAATCGTGGACAAAAGGAGAAAGTAACAGGACCACGCAATTCTCTCTTGAACCAAAGCACCTCCTGTGATGAGACACTTAGGAAGTGATTTGGCACATCACGTAAGTGAGAGAGAAGTTGGAATCCACAGATGAACGTAAAAGGAGGAGGCCCAAGTCTGCTGGATGCATCTCCGGGCCTGCTAACACAAAAAGAGGTTGGAAGAAAGCAAGCGTAGTTACTCCAGATTAAAGTTTGCCATGAAAGAAACTAAAAGAACAGTCCAGATAAAAACTGAATGTAGACTAAGGGGGGCAAGAGAGAGGGAAATGCTTGAAATACAAGAGAGAAGATGGGATACAAGCCTTGTTGCTGGCGCAAGAACAAAAGGAGGATTTCAGTGAAATCCATGTAGGTACATTCAGCAAGGAAAACCCAGCAGTAGAGCACTCGAGTTACAGGGAAGGGGAGCTGAGATGACGGCAGATTCTACATGACGAATATGTACATTAGATCCATACTAGAAGGGGAAATCTTCCTAGTCCCATGTGGCAGGGTACATTTATACAATTAGGGTGCTCGTGTGGAATGACTCAGGAAGAGGGAGAGGGAAAAAAAGTACTTAATCTTTTTAAAGCAACTATGCCTGCAAGGATTCATTACAAATTCTGAATCCCTGGTTTTAAAAACTTACCATAACTCCTTTGCACTATTAATATTTCATTCAGGTTTGCAATCTTCCTTAGGGAATGACAGGGTAACAAAGTAAATTTTTTTTTTAAAAATACTTACGAGTAAAAAATATTAAATCCAGTTAAGTTGTAAGCAGCATCACTAAAAAAGTGTAGCAGCGCATAGCCTGATGTGGTAACTACTTCAGGAACTGTTTCATTTCCACGCACTTCAGGGACTATTAGACCACTGGAAGAGAAAATGAGAATAATGGTTTTTTAATTACTCCTGGGAAAAAAAGAAATTAAGTAGTCATACATTCAGATTATTATACAGAAAACATAATTCAGAACTCTTACTAAGAACTTTCTTTAAAAATAATAGACTGTTTATAAAACTTGGCCTACACCTCTGCAAGGGAAGGTGGGGCTTTGCAGGAGGGAACAGTGCAGAAGGGGAAAGAACAGAAATCAGCCAGTAACCAAATCGCACATTACAGCACACTGAAAGCACATGTGCTGTCAAGGAACTGTTGCAAGAGAATTATTTTAATTTTGAAGAAAAAAATCCTCTGGGCTTAGGCAATTAAGTACTTAACTTGCATAATCTTTTAAAATGAATTCTATTCCACCTGATATTTCTACTATTATACTTTCAGTGTTTAAAATTATTTTAATAAGTTAAAAAAATCTCTTTAACTCATTTCCATAACAGGAACTTCCAATGTAAAATAAAATACTCTTTAAAAAAATCTGAAAAGTGTTTTCCATTAAATAAACACTGAAAACTGAAAACTGTGTAGAAGTATACAGTATAGGAGAGAAAAATTATCACATGCATAAAACAATTCCACATTGCAAATAAAAATTAAAAGCTACAGAAATTTAAAATCAATTGAAGAAAACAAATAATTAGTCCTGATTCAGTGCTACCTGTTACGCTTGCTCCCTAATGCTGCTGATTTTCTGTCTATTTCTAAATCTTGGCAAAAACATAATACTCTGATCACGTAAAATAAATACTAACTTAAATAAAAGATCTATCTGCATAACAATTCTCATAACCTTTATGTTAAACACCAGCTTAAATCGGTAGACTGGGTGTTGTGACTAAATCTCAGTGGGTGAAACCCAACTTTATCCTGCTCTAGAGGCAAACTCAAATTTGCTAAGCACTCAAAACATGGAAGTTATTTGTCTGTAGTATTAGCTTTAGGTTATCTCAGAGGCCCTTAACAAGTTGCTTCACTCATAAATTTAGAAGTCATTTAGGAGCTATTCTTTATAGCTTACACATAGTGTAGTATCTTTATTGCATGAGTTGCAAAATTGTGATTTTCTCTTAAATAGGATAATTTACTGACTTTATTGACCAATGCCACATTTCACCGACATTAAAACTTAACAGTCAATACTGAAAGTCTATTGGGAAATAAATTTCACATTTCATATCTATGAGCATTAATTCTCCATGCTATGTCAGCATTAAGTACTAGCCACATAACGGATTTAATGCAGTGATCATCTAATGAAAAATTGTAGCATTACACTACCCAAAAATCCAGCAACTTATTCTAACATAAAATTGCATGAGTGTCCCCTTGATATTAATAAAAGAATGCAAACTATTTAACTAATTAAAGTCTCTGATGTCATTCTTTCCCTTCAAACCAAAATTACATCTAGACGATTACTGGTAATATATACTCACCTAAATACAGCTATTAAAGGTGCATATATTGAATCTCCATCATATACATACATATGGTCCCAACTACATTCTGTAGCGAAGTGATTAAATCTTAATCTTAGTATTGCATTAGGACTGAAAAAAATAAGAATACTGATGTAAAACATTACTTAGCAGAATTATGGGGTCATAACATAGAGATTTCAAAATATATCATGACAGTGTAACTTTATTAAAGCATTTTTTAAGCACTAGTAAAACATAGATTTAACAAGACTCAAGACAAACAAATATATATATTTTAAAATACTTTAAAAATTACAATTACAGTCAAAGACCAATAATCCCTACCATTAACAACGGATTTATTAATTTCCAAGGTTTTATCAGTGTTTAAACCCACAAATTTAGAGACATTAAAATACTCACTTTCAATTTCATATTTATATTAACTTTTACTTTCATTTGTCAGAACTGTCACTTTTGAAGGTGCTATCAAAAAGAAAATAATCACCTGCAAATCTTTATCCTAGCATTGTGCTAGTGGTTGAGAACAAAAAAATGAGAACTTACAAAGTTTAAAATAGCATGCAATATTAGTGAGGGAATACAAGAACTCACTTTTTTATTTTTCCCCACCAGCTTCAAAGCCTGAACTACTATTTAAGCATGCAAACACTTCTGAATGCATTTCCAGACATGCCTTTGTGTTTGTTTCACGGCACAGCTCTGCAGCATGGCTGAACACAGGATTTGCTAGCAAAGCAAACCCAGATGACTCCCATTTGGGGCTAATTTAGCAGGCTGCAATCAGCAGAGCTCAGTAGGAAAGCAGTAAGCAGGCGCTGTTGAAGGACAGGGCTGCTGCCACTCAAGGGTTCCACCCAAGGACCACAACTTGCCTCTACTCTTCCCTACCCCCTGAGGGACACACACGGTAACAGCATCCAATAGTTGGTACATTTAATTTGCTCACTCTCATTTTATCATTTTCTAAGAATTTTCCTCTTGGAAGTGCTTCAGTGCATAAGCAAAGAGCTCTCTACCATTAGACTGACTAAAGTCAAGTCAGTTCATCAGGCATCTAGAATAAACACCAACAAACTACCAGATAAATTACAAACAAAAATACTTACTATCCTTCAATTAGCCATGTACATTTAGTTTTATATTTATAATTTATTGGTCCATCTGTTAAATATCCAGAAGGTTCTGTTAACCTAAAAGAGAAAAAAAAAAGTGTGCTGTAATAAGCCAGAGAGATGTCTCTAAACACAAGAGAACAGACACATCATCAACTTGATAATAGATTCTTTCTAGATTGAAAGAAAATTGGAAGCACAGGGATGAGTTAAGCACAGTTTCATATTTCTTGTCAGGTCTTCCTTCTTTTATATTTTGTTTCTGCTTATTAAAACTAAAACTTTGATTATTCTGTATCATTGATTTATTTTCCCTCCTCTAATCATCCATCAAACACTACACGTAACTTGTGCATTTCAGTAGCAATGAATACTCTGCATAATTTAGATTATCCTTTACACGAAGTGGATCCAAACAAATGCAAAGGGCAGAGGCAGGGCGGTGATTATTTCAGGCACTTTTTGTTTTTGTTTCCTTTGGGTTTCTTTGCCATTAATTTACATCTTAGAAAGCAGACCACAAGAGCAATAGGGAAGCTTTTCCAGGTGTAGTGAAATAAATGGATACTTTGCAAATTTCAATGAGCATATCTGCCAGTCTCTCCCTTTTTTTTATTCCTGGGCAGTGGTGATGAGATATGGGAAATCAGACTAACAGGGGACAATACACAAAGTAAATCACATGAACACACACAGCTGTACAAGGGCACATCAACATCCCCACACATCCCAGAATTATCTCAGACAGTGGTCTACAGTTCACCGGAGGAATTCAAGTACACACAGATATTCCCAAAATGTTGCAACACCTTCAGTGACTCAGATATGTTTTCAGCCAGAGGTATTTTGGGTTATTTGGGGTTAATGCTTCTGCCAGGAATTGATGTGAATTTGTGTCAACTTAAAGCACCAGAACTTCCTGCAGCCAAAGGTTTCACACTGGAGATGAAGAGGTCTCTCACTATTTTGATTCTGAGCCACCTGCTGACAGTTTCATGGGATATCCTCATGCCCAATACTGGAAACGAAGGTGAACATGCTGCTCACTCTCCCTATCCCACGCAAAATTCAAAGATCTCTACTGTTCCTCTCCCTTCCGTCTGCTGTCCACGTTCCAGCCTGAGAAATTCTAGCTCACTTGGCTCTTTCTTATACGGCCTAATTGGGATCACCCCTGCTGCCTTTATTCAACGTACCTTTCCACCTCTATCTATACACAGAGATGAACACAAAGTATTCCAGCTGCAAGGGAACCATCAATGTGGGAAGTAGCATAATCATCTTTCCACTGAGACCTCCAGCCCCTTCCTAACATTTGATTTGCTCTTTCAGTCACTGCTAAACTGACTTTTTTTTCTTTTCCCTAAGAGAACTGGCTGCACTCTTCTCTGTGGTAACAGTTCATGATCCATTACCCTATATGTAAAATTATGACTCTTCCCCTGCAAGTGATAAAACTGCAAATGATATTCGATCATCTATTACTCTAATGGCCTTGTGAAATAGCTAAAGAGCCTCAGCTTGCTACCTCCCCTATTCACCTCATTTTCCACATCCTTCATGTATATGGTCAACAGCTCAGGCCTTGGTACACCCCTTTGGTGACCAATCTCTATTGGGAAAAACCACCAGCCTACTATTAAAAATGTTAGAACAATGACTATTTATATAAATACACACTTAGAAAGCTTATATCTTTCACTGTAGTATGATTCAGAGCACATATCACTGAATAATTAGAATAATTTTCTTATAAAACAGTAGAGTAGGTGTAAGCTCAGGGGGAATGCTGAGCAAGCTCACCAAAGCACAGCTAAAATTTCTTGGAGACCAGCTCAACTGGCATTCAGTATCTGTTATCCTACAGTAGATACCAATTAAAGAAAACCAACGGCAATGATCATGTCTGTTAGTTATTATTAACATTTGAACTTGCATCAAACAGTAACTGCATGCTCCTCACAGGCAAGAAGGAATTTGTAAGGAAGGGCCCATTTAAACATTTATTTAGTTGTTTGTAATCCTTCAAGGGAAGCTAGCTCTTGTCAGAGAGTTATAGACACATTGCAGGTCCCTCTGTTCCAATTGCTGGTGGTTTGAACAGAGATCCTCCCATTTCTTCAATTCCTTTTTGCTGAGATTGGTTACAGGCCTGCAATATGGGGAGCTGGCCAAATGATTGCCCTTTGAAGTATCTCTTGGGCATAAAATGGAAGAAAAGCAGATACACTGCTGGCACGGCCTGACTGGCATGAGTGACAGCCTGGGAAAAATAAACAAACTTCAATCAGTTGATAGTTGAATGAAAATATCTCTAGGAAAACCTAATATATTGAGCTGACGTGAAAGTTGTGATAGGCCACTGAAAAGTAATGGCTCTTAATGAGTGCTGTACAAATGCTGGTGCACCTAATCAAAAGCAAAGTGATGCAAGACAAGAGACATGGCTGGTAATTTCCATGCCTCCCTTCCTGCTTGCTGGGGAAAATAAAAAATAAAAAAAAAATAAAAAAATGAACACATGCATAAATGATGCTACTGCAGAAAAGCTGAACCACATTCCTGCCAGCTACTCTCATGTGAAACAGGGCTAGACTGCAAAATGTTTTTGCTTTAAGAAAAATACAAGCAAAAATACAAGCAGCTTTTAAATTCTACAGTACCAACTTGTGCTGAGAAACATTACTTAAAAATATTCTTTCACCTTTGTACGCAGGAGAAATAGGTCATGGACCTACTGCTTGGACAGGGATGGCCGTGATATCAGCCTGCAAGTGGGTGGCCCAAGGCATGCAGGGCTCATACTGAGCTCAAGCAGGGACGGGTGCTTCGCGCAGCTCCACAGGAATCTGAGCACAGGGCCAGATCATGGGCTACTACCTTGATCTCATTCATTTTGTGGGAAAAGGGCTGTCCTGTCCTGCATAAAAAACAGGATAACTCTACTGCTGTCCCATGGTTCTAGGTCTTTTTACAGGGCAAGACACAGAACATTTATGTTGATGCAATGAGTGCAGTGTCTTCCTGCTGGCCATAGAATGTAATGAAGGTGACTAAGGTTGTTTTTATTAGACCAGCTTTTGGCGCTAGATCACTAATGATTTCCCTTTTCAGGAGGCTGATGATTTTTTGATAAATAATTTCTTTAGGAAGAGTAGATAACCTTTGATGATGCTATTTTGCCTTCCAGAAAAAGCATAAATAATAAAAGCATGACACTGCTTTATAATGATGTTTGTGAAAAATGGTAAGTTAAAGAGATTGTGCTATTTAAAATAAAGCAACACCCTTCTGTTTGGCTATGCCTTTAAGTTTCCTGAATTCATTTTTCTTTCCAAATCTTATCAAATCCTAACAACAAAACATAGATCAGCAGCACTACTTTTAATTAACCAACTAACCCCTTACAAAAAAAGGAAAGCACCGAGGATTTGTTCCCCCCCACCAGATTTATTAGTTGGTAGACTGGTATTAAAATCCATAAGGAATGACAGGCACGTGCCAGAGAGCTTCTCCCTTGCACAGATTCCATAGAACTGAACGACCACGGCCCAGAAAGAAGACGGGATACTGAACAACAGAGGTAATGTCTGAAATACCAGTAACAGGTTAACCACTCCCCAGGTTGGCTAATGCAAGAGAAGCAAAGGGGAATTCTTATTTAAATGGAATACTGCCACTCTTATAGACACAAGAGTAAATATGATTGATCTAGAATTTAAATTGGTAATTTATTTATATTTACCACTGCAGAGATTTAAAAGTCAAAAAAAAAACCTGAAGCTCAGACTTTTATCATATTTATTTTTAAAGGAAAAAAGAACACAAGCTACATTACTTGCAGAACATTGTCATTAATATACATGTGTGAGAATCTTGGCATGGATGCTTAGTCTTTCATGATTTTCCATTGTAATTTATGCTACACTGTTTTGGAAGACAGTTTGTTTACCAATTCACAGTCAAAAAGTTTCTAAAGAATGAACTGCATCAATAAATTAACACCAAGCATAAATCTATTTTTAATACTATCAACATTTGCAAACGCCAAGTGGAAAAAGACAGATTCAAGCAAACAGACGTTAAGACTCATATATTTTCCTTTATAGTTCAGCCGTTAGTGATGAATTATAATACAGGCATATCAGAAGCGCCAAAGCACACAGCACATCCATAATATTACAAATATTCACCATTGAACAAAATCAAGTTTTGAAGCGAATTATTCATTCTGTGTTACTTGATGTCACATTTACTGATGATAATCCAGTAAAAAAAAGAATCTAATCAATCACTTAAGGTGTTTTAATAAAGATTAAAAGAATCTGATGGCATTTGAACACTCACACCCATAAAGTTTTGCTTTACCAACTACATCAACATTGCAGTAATTTTCCTGGATTCTAGAATGACTATTTTTATATGAAAATGTAATTTATACAATAAAAATTATTATACCATCAGCCAGAATTAAATATAAACTCCCAGGTCAATGTTATTAAATAGGAACATGTTCTATGCAAACAGTGACTTTTTAAAATAGTTCCATAACTTTTACCCCATTTTATGCCTTTAACATCTTTTATCCATTTTAAAAGCATATAATAAAAACACAAAGTCCTAATTCTTACTAGGTCATTGGAGAAATATGGGAGATTTTTTTTATTAGAGATAATAACCTAGTTTTACAATTAAACAGTTCAATATTTTTAGCAGTTACAGATACATTCTCTGTAAGAAAGGCAAAAAAAGAATTGTTCCCTTAGTCTGTAAAAAATGCACTTTTGGGCACAAAGCAGCAAATTGTCTTTTCAGGAAAAAACTCGCCAGAAGACTTGTGTATTTCTGAATCTGAACAGCATTATTTTTCCCAAATCTGTACCAATCAAGCAAAGTGCATGTCAAAACCCTCTTCCTGGCCAGCCATCCCTTCTAGCAAACACACAGAGCAGCCTATTTTTACTTCCTCCCTGCTGCCTTTTATATATGTCAAGTGTACACACCAAACTGGCCAGGTTGTCCCTTAAATCCTTCTTGAAGATCTCCTATCAGACCTTTCATGTCAAGTAATGAAGAGCAGAGAGATAGAGTGTGAAGAGATTTTAAAAAAAAAGAAAAAGAAGAAAAAAGAAAAGGTTATTTAATGTAATATGCTGTTTCCTTCCTTCCTTCCCCTTTTGCATTCCTACTTTTCCACACACCTGCAAGCATTTTGGCACACAGTCTCTATGATCTGGGAAATCAGTGTTTACTACTCAAGATGTATGGACACTTCCATAATATCAAGATGAACAGCTGCATTACTTCCAATTACTAATACTGTAGTTTCAACAGTCTTGTGATCTTTGGCATTTGCAAAAGCTCTTCTACCTGTAACTAAAGAGTCTATAGGAGTCACCGCGCATGATGGACAGTGACTACACGCGATAACACACAGCCAGGCACATGCACCGCGCATCTCACCCAAAACAGGTAAACATCCAAATTGTGGTTATTGCCATCTTTGAGTTCTCAGCAACAGCAGCACCACAAAGCACAACTTCCCTGCATGAAATAGCAAGCAGCAACTTCTGGATTACCATAAAGGAATGATTACTGAAAATAATCAGAGGGAAAGTTGCGATTCTAATGATATATAGAAAAAAAAACTTAAATGTCTTTATTCCCTTCAGAAACGGATGCATAAAGCATTGATTAACACTTGACAAAGATTCCTAGGACTTGCACTTGATTTTACTGTATTTATACACTTATTGTAAAACCTTGTCAGCTATTATTTTTCCACAATGTGTATTAAGAACAGACTTCAGTTCAAGTTCTTCAACACTTCAACACATTAATAAAGCATTTTTCTATGTCAATCATATTCCTATATTTTAATGTTATATAGTGCTTTCTATTAAAAGGAAAATGTTGCGTGACATATAGAAACATGAAGGACATTGAGGACAAGAACCTGTGGTGTGCCAGCTAACAGGAAGCAGCTCCACGATTCTCATCAACAGGTTCAACTTCAACCATTGACAATGTGACTGTTCTTTTTGTAATGGCAATGTATTTTGCTTAATTAAATGTTCAATTCCTGCTGTGCATTACACAAAAAAAAACGCTCCAAAACAGTGGAAAAAATGCAAGAGTAAAATAAACACACATCAATCTGTATTCCTGTAGAAATATAGTTGGTATTTTAAGTAGTATCAACACTTTTGCTGTGGCACAAAGCAATTTCTTGCTTTTTTCTTTGTTTGTTTTTTAAATACATTTATCACTGCTGCAGTATCTGTGATTACTCCAAAATATTAATCTAAAATCTAACTTCAACTGGTATTTTGTTTCTTTGCTTGCTATTTCTGAAAATAGCTGCTACTCTACTGTATTTTTGTTACTGTTCTGAAGACTACTGAAAAAATACTGCATGAGAAAGTAGATAATCCTCTCAAAAAACACTCAGAACACCATTTTTAAAGCAATGTATTTTCACAAAATTTTTTAAAAAACAAACAAGCAAAAATACTGTTCCCTTATTTAGGCTACATAATATAGAGCCATAGAACTTTATAGGTCTTTTAGAATAGGATATTTCATTGTGGGCCTGGAGACATTAAAAAGACTTTCAAAGGAATTAAAAGTAAGTAGAAATAAGCAAATGTGGGCAAAATTTCATGAAGACCAGGGACACAAACCAAACCAGGAAAATAAAAGTAGTATAGGTACATTAAAGGGATTTATTTTGTGGTAAATGAAAATGATTGTGGAAGTAACATATGAGACTACTCCTGGATTTTCACTTGCAGGTAGAACTAGGTGCTTCTTGATGCTCCTTCTTCCCACCCCGCCCAATTAAGGGCGTCCCAGGCACAGAAACAGCTCCCAGTGGCTGCCCATCTGCTCTCAGTAATTCCAGTCACAGCAGCCTGCAATCTCCTTAGGTCACCTATTTTAGTCTCCACTTACTCACATGGTTAGAAAGACTTTTCTTACCAATTAATGCTTTCATGCTCCAGCTCACAACTTCTATTCCTTATCATAGTGTACTTCAAAAATAGCTCATTGCCCTGCTCTTTCTACCTGCTTTTCACACCATCTGCCCTCAAGCTTCTCTACTCCAAATACATCTACATCCAGCATCGTGTTTTCTAGACCTCTCCTTCTCCTCCCTCACTTCTAGAGTTTCTCCATCCACCTCTCAAAAGGGCACTTATTCCTCCAGCTGGGCTCTGACCAGCACAGCAACAGAGCAGACTGAATGTACTTAATATAGCCCGTTTTCCCACATATAAATTAATTATATGTATATAATTATATGCATCAAACTGCCGTTATTTATTGATGCCAACTTGTATACAACCCATCATTCCCTTTTATTGAAATTCCACTTGTGTTTATCTAAGTTCTTTACGTGTTCTCTGTAACAACAGTTTTTCTGTTATTACTCAAATATGTTATCAGTTTTGGGGTTGCGATACTTAGAATCTTGTGAAGAAGCAGCATAAGCAATAACAATAATTAACACAAACATATGCAGGTAGAAAGTACCCATCATTACTACAGCAGAATGTAATTGTTTAGGCAGACATATAGCAAACGGTGCAAGTTTTTGTGCTAGTTAAAACTAACCAGTTCCCAGCAGAGAAGCAAATACACTATAGTCTTTTCTTGCTCACAGTTGTAACATTAAGTCAAAACAAGAAAAACACATTATCAAAAGAGAGTCTTCAACTTTTTCTATGTGCAGGGAGATGTTTTATTTCCAGCAAGAGCCTATGTCAAAATGTTCTACTTCAGGTTTCTTTGAAAAAATTGAATTCTAGAATTTAGGATGAGCAAAGGCCAAGGGACAAGGTGAAGTCATTCTCATTCCACAAAGAAATGGACTATTTTTATTTAACTGCATGGTATTTAACAGCTCAATGTGGAGCAAATAACAGCTATTGGAAGTGTAGCTTCACACACTTAGAGTAACTTCTGTCCTCAAAGTGATCTTCAAGTACACACACATATATATATATATTTTTATGAGAGTCAAATCTATTAAAAATATTGCCTCGGTCCAAGCAAAAAAAAAAGTGTATTATTTTTTTCATTAGTATCAGACATTTATTTATTTCTATGGCTACATAAATGAACTCAGAATTTGGAATAATGAAACCTCTCTGAAAAAAGGTTCAGGGAGCGCAAAGCCAAAAAGAGGCAGGAGGGAAAGGAAAGGACAAAACAGGGTCATGCAGCATGAGGAAGGTGAGTAGCATGATGCAGCCAGCATGATGAACAGTTTAGCACAATTCAGAACAGCAAAACTCCACAGGAGTGTGACAGGCACAAGCAAGGGCTGACTTAAGGAGTTCAGAGCTCAGTAATCTCTCATTAAGGGCCCTACTGCCCTTCAGTGCATTGCTAGCCGCGAGGAATAGGGATGGATGCGTACTGGAACAAGACCACCACTCCACAAAGTATTTTTAACTCTTAAATTTAAATATTTAGGTTACAGGATTATTTTTTAGAAAAACTGCTTGCTACTTGCACCTCTTGTTGTGCTGCTGTTCTATCTAACAATAATCTCAGTATTATAGATACCCTTTAGATATTCTAAAAACCGTGCACAACTTCAATGTTCCTGATTCTTTATCACTGAGATCAAGATGAGAGCTTAAACACAGAACACAGACACAGGTCCCCATGTTTCACCGAAACAGGGTTGAACTGTTTGCAGGAGGCTACACACAAAGTTGGAATATGTTTTCTAAATGCAAACTTATTTAGAAATTATCAGTAACTAAAATAAGTTTTATGCTATCTTGTTTTCCACAGATGGGTCCATATTTAACATGTTTATGGAAGGATTCTATAAGATTATCCAAGATAACATCATTATACGTATCTCTAGAGCTACAGTTTAGCTATTTGCAACTACTACATCTTAGATTTCTCTACCTGAGCTGTAGTTCCTGCAAAGCATTCCTCCAACACTACAATGACTTGGTTAAGTGCATTTTCTAATAACTTTGCATTGTTTTCTGTTTCATCAGTGGTGCCAAAAATAAACTTCAATCCCAAGTAAGGTTTACATTAAATAAAACTGTTTACAGGCTTTAGTTTACACAAAGTTAACAAGAACAAAGGGTAAGTTACTAGTGATTTTCTGTAGAATATACAAGCTAAAGTCCATACATATGGTCGAAGAGACCCAATAGTTATACTTTCATACAGCTTCCATAATTAATCAAAAATACTGCAGTGTTCCAAAGCACTGGACTCCAAATAAAGTGCACAGAGAAGGTATGCCTGTGTAGATGACAAAAAGGAAATACACTTTTACATTGGACATCGATATAAATCTCATTTCCATTTGTGACCTAGTTCAGGGTTTTAACCTAAGCTTCCTGAGGTAACAGTCAAATGCTCTAATCCAGTGTGTCACCTACTCCTAAATTTCATTTTCTATTTAAGACAAGTTTCTAATGAGCACCTGCTCTCAAGAGGAAACAGCTATTTCTGCTTTGCAGACATTGAGACCAATCGATGGCCATTTCCCAAGCAGGATGCTCGTTAAGGATACTATTCCCAAAGGGAATTATAAATGCGCTCCTTTTTTTCAACATTATAAATAAGAAAAAAAGTGTTTTAAGTGAAGCAGTCTCAGTCTAAAAACCATCACACGTGCAAATCACAACCACTCCCACCACAGACCTTCATGGGAGGTTACAACGGAGTTGCCAGAACAGGTTCCCTCTCACTTTTGTCCCGTGCTTTTCAACACTGAGCACAACCTCAGAAAGGGTAATTGCTGCAACAAGAACAGATAACAGAATAGCTCTTTTAAAACCATATTTGATTGCTAAATTCAAAGGGCTGCTTGTTAGGTAGCTGTCAAATATCGGGTTTGAGATAACTACCCAGATAGAAACCATGTATTTTCTGACCTCTCACAGCTGTTGCCATTACCACAACACTGCCCATTCGCCCTGCACAGACCATCCCTCTTATTGCCTTAAAAAAACGGGGTAGACAAGGACATGGAAGACTCTCAGTAGTGGCCAAAGGGCTGCGTTGGTGGGACAGCATCATGTGTGACAGGTGCCAGGTCACTCATCTCTTCTGTTTGACCTTTTACTGCATGGGCAAGTCAGGACAGTGGTGCCAACTTCCATACGACTTCAAAAATAGCATGAGGGAATATCACAACTTAAGAACTGAAATATTTACTGAAAATTTTTGATCCCTAATTATGCCTATCTTGAAGCAATGAAATACAGTTAAAAATTAACAAGTTTTACCAAGTTGCTAACAAGTTTAGTATCTGAACTGAATTTCAAGCTTTTGGTATTTGAAGCTTCTTGAAGCTCCGGGTTATTAATATGATCCAAAGCAGTACTAAGCAAGAACTGTGAAAAACAGTTCACAAGAAACCCTTCTTACCAAGGGGGTTTTAGTATTATTTATAATTGTCTTGGCATTTTTGAACTACTGGCATTTGTTTTCATTTTACAAAATGGCTCAGGTCCCTACAAAATGAATAAATAAACTGCATAGTCGCAGAAGCTGAAGCTCGGAAGGTATAGATCAGCTAAACTGGTCTAAAACTGTTCCAATGTTTATGAACACAACACTAATTTCTCTCTTAAAGAAAATAATTCTGAGAATGACTACATACAAGCTTAATAACAAAGAAAACAGCCTTTTTTCTTAAGCTTTTGGGTGACTTCAGGCCTTTTCAATATTTTGTAAATTTGTAAGACCTTCTCCTTTTACAGCACCACAGAACGGCTGAGGTTGGAAGGGACCTCTAGAGATCATCTAGTCCAACCCCCTGCTCCAGCAGGGACACCCAGAGCATGTGGCACAGCGTGGCATCCAGGCGGGTTTGGAAGATCTGCAGAGATCCAGATATTCCATGACCTCTCTGGGCAGCCTGTGCCAGGGCTCTGTCACCCTCACAGTAAATAGGTTCCTCCTCACATGGAGATGGAACTTCCCATGTTTCAGCTTGCACCCGTTACCCCTTGTCCTGTCACTGACCACCACCGCAAAGAGTTTCGCCCCTTCCTCCCCTCAGGTGCTTGCACATGTTGATCAGATCTCCTCTCAGTCTTCTCTAGGCTAAACATGTGAACAGCAGTTCTCAAACCTTGCAGCTCATCTCTGAACTAAAATATCACTCATAGTTGAAACAGGTACAAGTGGATTTATGGAGAAAACAACACACAACTCTTTAAAAAAAAAAAAAAAAAAGGGAAAAAAAAAGTTGGCATCACTTCACACCATAGTTAATTCTCAATCTTTGGGTATGTTGCTAGACAGTTTCTCTTTATTAGATTTTTTTTTTTTTTTTGGTTATACTTTAGCTAGGGTCAGAGCACTTCAGCAATGCTACCAGCCTCAAAAGAGGCTACAGTACAGAAAGGCTAAAAATAAAGAGCCCAGTACATCTTGCTGTACCAAATATATTGAATGTTTTTTCATTACATATTTACAGACAAATTTCCAAGTAGGTTCCCCTGAGTCACCACAAGCACCTCCTGTCTTTGGAAGGTCACCAGAAGATCCTCTTAACTCATTAAACCAAGTCCCAGGCACTCCTGACCTCAGCGCTTGAGGACAGCGCTGGTAGCGGGTCATTAAATTGGGACATACTAGAGACAGAGCAAAACTCAACTTAACGGCTTTGGGTTTTATGCGCAGCAGAATTACCATCATCCTAAAATGATTATCGAAGAGCTAGAGGGTTTGTTGAGTCATCCCTGAAACAAAGTTTTATTGAAAGCTTGAAGAAACTAATGAGCAATTCTATGGATCCACAGACTTTAAGAGAAATAAAGGCAAGGGAAACAAAAATCCAAGTGAGGAAAACTTGAGGACTAGAAATTTAAATTGTGTGTATATATATATATATATGTGTGTGTGTGTGTATGTACACACTTTATATATACTTTATATATATACACTCTATATACATAAAAATAAATATATGATCAATGAGCCAATATTCCATTCATTGCTTTAAGAGAAGAATGTTCAAACTTGGGACTTAAAAATACAGCTATTAAACTACTTTGGGACAAAATGAAACAAAAGTTGTCCATCAAAGCATGTGATAATTTAAGAATTCCTGTGACTATATGAAATACAGGAGGTATATTGAGTAATTGATTCTTAGAAATTTTATTTAAAAACCTACTTCTGTGGAGTCTTATTTTGATTTATGAATTTGCTCAGCTTAGCCCACTGTCTTAAACCCCACATTTTCTCTTTGTTTTACACTTAAATGTCCCAAGTGTCAGGGTCACGAACGGATCAGCAGCCGAGGTGAGGAAGGAGAGACACCTTCTTTCAAGGGCAGTTTTGCCCCATCTCCAACCACTGTCTACCAAAAATGATGCAAACCCCCTTTTCCCCGGATGAAATGGGAGAATCCAAAAGACAAGACCATGCAAATACCAGGATCATCTCCTGATCAAGGCAGACCCTCTAGTTTGGTTTGTTTTCCTTTGATTCACTTCTTCCCTTTTCCTTCTTTCTCCCACCCAAAAAAAGCTTAATCAAATACCTGCCTTTTACACACCAAGTCTAAAAGTTACCTGCACATACAAAACACAAGTGGTTTCTCCAGCCTGAACGTGGAGCCTTGCCAGCCTAATGTCAGCTTTTGCATTTAGACAGAAAGTGATTTAAATCTTTGCCTACAAAAATCACTGGGAATACAAGTTCATAATCGCCTTTACATTTGAAAATACTTTTTCTTCAATCAGCCTGAGGATCCAAGTGTTCCAATTCATAAAATTTCTTAGACTGCAAATCCTTTTACTAAAGATAGGATTATACTACACAAGTGTATCATATTTTACATATGATACTTTGGGAGAATTTAAACTGACAAGTCCGCTTTAAAAAGCTTTCAATTGGCAAATGAGCTTTATGGCCCCTTGTACAGGTATTTCTTGAATTTCAGTACGTACCTCCTACTGTCTCTAAAGCCTGGAGCCTTCAGCCTTAAGAAGAGCTGAAGAATAAAAATGTAGCCATTTTTTTTCCTCACAGCTACTCTGGCAGTCTGCAGAAGTTACATGTTGCTACAGAGATGTAAATAACTTTCCCTTTGATTCATATAGTAATGACTAAAATCATTCATGGCAGCATGCATCTGATATTCAATAACAAAATCTCATATTAGCATCATATTTAGTAAATATATGAATAACAAACAGCGGTTTTATAATACACAGTTTCCAGAAGTTTTCTAGCATACAGCATCTGCCTGTTCAAATGTAAATATATTCAAATATTAATAGGCAGCATTTAGAAAAACCTAGTGGTAGCAGCACTGCCAGTGGAAAATTGCTGCACCTTAAACTGCTGGATCTTTATATTATCTAGGAGGAAAAAATGAGGAAGTTTATAGCGCAATTTATAGCAAAAACCTGTTGTATGTTTAGAGGTGATCAATTAATCATTTCATAATAAGGGAACGTCAGTATGTCTCCAAGCCTATCAAGTATCTGCCAAGAAGTGTGTGGCAGAAGGCACAGAAACCTGCCCGATTCAGGAGCCACAGTTCTGCTCAGGCGACTCACTGGCCTCCGCTCGCGTTTCGCTCCCCAGTCCCTTTCCGACATTCACCTCTTGGCTGCCTCCACGTAACCACCCCTTGGAGCCTGGAGCACTCCCGGAACGCACAGACCCGAGTCCCTTTGGGCACAACTAAACTGCAGCCTCTGGAACGGGCATTAGGGAGAGGGGTAGCAACACAGGGAACTTGTCATGGATGAAAGGAGGAAATGGAGATGCTTTAGGTTCTGGCAGTAACTGACAAAAACAGAGGGGAGAAAAGAGAGGAAAAAAAAAAAAAGCCAATGTGCAGAATTGTCTCATATTAAAAGGGTGGCTCAATTGCAAATGAAAACATCAAAAGAAAGCAATGATCTTCAGAAGCAGAATTAAGCCACTAAGGAGACAAAATATACAGGGAAAAAAGCGTGGGTTGTTCAGTAAGCTATGAGAATAATTACATATTTCTATAGGTCTGCAATTTCCCACATTCTCCCATTTTTCCAAGTATTTCTCGGATGCTGTGCACAGTCATTTGGGGCCTGTTCTGCTCGCTCTGTGCCTGAATGTCCTCCAGCCCCCAGTGCAGCTGGCGCACGCAGATCAGCACGGCCGCTCCGCGGGCTAGATAAGGAAACAGGCAATGAGGTTAATCACAGCTGCCACTTTCAAGATAGGAAACAACATCCTTCTTTTGTAAGGCACTTAATACACACTGCAACACCATAAATAAGGCATAAGGGCACCCTGAGTAGCCACCTGCCACCCCATTAGCAAAGAGGATGGCTGCATAGGCTAACACATAAACGTCTGCATAAAATAATTTAGCAGCTGTAAATAGCCCTGGCGATGGATAATGTAAAATTGTGTCTCTGTTGAATGAGGTTGAGTAGCTCCTTTATGACACAGTGTTCTTAAAATAAAAATTATATTTAAGATCCAAGTCTGCTGCATTCATATCTTAGAGATTGATCAAGATCTTTTAGTCGCTCATCTCTAATGAGCTAAAATGAAAATTCTAAAACACTGCAACAGCTCAGCTGTCAAACAAGGCCATTACAGAACAAAAAGAAACAAATCATGTCAGTGAATTCAGGGAAATAATTTTTACTGCACATTCAAAACTATATTGAAAATATAGTATAAATTGTGAACTGAAAGTGTCAGCTCCTGAAAACAAATGCCAACTTACAGCCTAAAGTTCCATGCAAAGCATAGCCCGTGTGTAGCGCAGCTCAAAAAGCACTACATGCCGTGTTACGTGTGGAAAATGCTTTTCCATTGATACATTGATCAGGGGTGGTATTAAACACAACACGATCCAGCTGTGACATAAAACTTAAACTATGAGAGAAATGCAAAAGTGATGCCAGATTCAGTTGCCGAAACTGGAAGTGCAGTAATTTATATCACATGCTGAGGTATTAGGGTCCATGAAATTATTCTGAACTGCAGTGACAGCCACGCAGTAGAATCTGTGAGGTCGTGTTTTTGTTGTCAGAAGACACGCTCCAGAGAGTAGGTTTATTAACCAGTGGGAATGGTTAATTATAGTAATAATAATAATAACCACCACATTATTTTAGGCATATGAGCTTCGAGAAGCATATTAAAATTCAGAATTGGAAAGTCAGTCAAAAACACTTAACTAAAGCACTGAAGGAAGGTATCACCATATCCTATTCTCAAAGGCAGCAAAAAACTCCCATTTCCCTACCACAGTAACTTTCAAATTAATAATAATCTTAATACAGACTGCTCAGAATCAGTTTGGTATATGACTTTCAATTCTTGTGAAACACAGCAGTAGAGCTGGCTAACAGCTCCTCAAGGTTTAGTTTCTTTAAAAAAAAAAGGAGACTAAAACTTCCATTTTTCCCATGCCTACTGCAGATTTTGACTCCTGAACTGCGGGTTCAATCACAACAGCTTAATAAGGCAATAAAATACCTAGGTTGTAACCTTAGAGGTGTGGAAGTTCCATTAACTTAGAGGTCAAAGATGCTTCTAAGACTATCTCAATGAGATATACAATAAATAGGCAAAATGCATTTGTTAAACACTTTAGAGTTAGTCACTTTTAAAAAAGCTTGATAACCATAACAGAGGAACAGATGTGATCATTTAAAGAGCTGTAGCAATAGACCAGGTTTATCTGGAAAAAGATCATTTAAAATTAAGAGGAAGAAACAGTTTATGCAGGCAAGCAATCATTCCATCATTCTGCAAACCTCAGTGTGAGAAAGAAACTGCTGAAGGAAAAATAAAAATAGTTGGAGTCGTCCCTATCATGAAAGAGAAAAACTTCCAGAAAACTCCACAGTCAACAGCAAAGGTACCACTGAAAAACAACTCGAAGACAGTTCTTTTGGGAAAGCAGCAGTGTCACAGAAACGAAACTAAAAGTCAGACTGCTATGAGATGGATGGCACGATTTATGTGAAGATACAGAGGCCTCATTGCTTCCCTTTGTTTCTTGTCAAAAACCTCCTGTCCCAGAGAGCTGCAGAGGTAGATAATAGAAAGCCTAAGAAATGCTCACCACAAACGTATGCTGAAAACAAGCAAAGACTGACTGGCAATCTGTTAATCCCTGGAATCCTGAGCCCTGATGCTCTTTCTCATTCCCACGAGCTAACGCTTCCAAAGCCTCCCATTTGGATTGCATCTCCTTAGCAGCATTTCAAAGATCAAAGCGTAAGACGCTGATGCTTTGCCATTCAGCAACTCACCACCAAGATACAGGCATTTGTATTACCTCACCTGAGGGAAGTAAATTTTACAACCAACACAGCTGAATATTGCACTGAATACACTAAGAATAATTTTACGGGGCTTGTTTGTTTGTTAACAACAAACAAAATTAAATGTCCCTTAGACAAAGCCGGGGCCAAAAGAGTATCCATCAAACCACAGGTAAAGCCACATTTCTCTTTGGCTTGGTATTAACAGAAAACCTCACTTGCATTCTCCCTTTGCAGGTTTCCCCACAGTGAAATGCCTCAAAGGACCCAAAAGGCAGGAAGCCAAACACAGTTAGTCATAGCAAACAGCTTCTATACCGAAACCCACTATAAACACTGCAAATCTTACATCTTATCTCCTATCATTGCCAATTCTCTAGTCTCCATTCCCTTAAAATTTCTTTAACCCACTGATTCCAATGTCAAAGTTGTTGAGCATGTACAATTCTCAAGTCCTTTCTGTAGAAGATGCACCTCTTTTCTTTTGATAAGAAACAAGACATGAATCTAAACCAGCAGAAATATAAAAAAGTGGTAAGCTAGTTTGTATTTAAGATATATACTGGTATAAAAATTTCAATTCTCTTTGGTTTATAGAGCAGAGCGGCTTTATAATGATGCGAGTCAAAACACAGAAGTTATCTTGAAAAAATATATACTTAACTGTCTAAAAGGAACGTGAGGATAAATAAAAACTAATTAAAACATACATATATTTTCAAGGGACTATTGCTTATAAAGTCAGCTATCTGCAAACAATATTGTTAGACCCAGAAATACCTATGCTTTAATGCCTTCTCCTGTGTAAACATTATCATACTCGGGGATTTGGCAAAAATCACATCATTCATTATAAATCTCTCCTCCGTCACCAGATTCCAATATAAATACTTACTTTGGCAACACAGCAAATCAGAGATGCTAAATCAGACATAACAGGTGCTTAAGTACTTAACAATAGGGCATTACTGGACCATGTAACAGCAGCAATGCTCTTTTTATTGGGCAAATTGCTAATTACTTTTAAGCACCAAGTGTAGCTAATTAGCACTTTAAGGCAGTTCATACCATCCTTCATTCTTAGATACTGCCATTTCAGTTTAACACCAGCTCCGATTCCTCAAGCGTAGGAAAAACAGAGAAGATGACAATGGAAGATGACTATACACATACACACACACACACAATGTGCTAGTATCAATTTCAGTAATCATACAGGATATAATAGGAATAGAAAAAACAGCTGTACATATTCATTAGCCTGCAACTGTAATCTGAAATGACGATTCGTCAAATACACCAATTAAATATTACCTTTTTAGTAATTAGACAAGCACAAAACTAATTCATCTTCATGAACATCTTTTCAAAATACAGGCCATGAGATCATAAAACTGTCTGTAATAAAGAGATATTTCTTTGTTATTGCCTCAGAGCCTGCTCTTTTAGTAACAGCTACTGTTTGTTCACTTCACAGTTTCTTATGAAATATTTCATATTTCTTTTACCCAATTAATAAATATAACCAGTAAAAAGCAAGCATGGAAGCATTAGGGAATGTATGTGCTTCTGCAGTGAAATTTTTATTTTACATAATTAATTGTTCTATAATTTATAGAACAACGAAGAACCTTGTGCTTTTATTTATCCTGCAACTAACATGAAAACTTCTTCCTCACAAGGCAGAGTCAAAAATCAAATCAAAATACAATTCAGATTCCAAGTGAGGTGAAAAATATTAGATATCTAAAGTGAGACAGCCTAACAAGTCTTGAAATTACTTAAATCCATAGACAATGGATCAAAAGATGAATTGGGATGCTCTGATTTTAATTGGTATCTTTGTTAGCATTACCTCTCTCTCTTTCCAATACCACAGCCTTTTCTCTAAGGGATGGCTACCTTAGCTAATACATGATTACTAGGTAATAAAAGTATAATAAAAGTAAAAGCATTGGAACTTTATTAACTATTTCCCCCCCCAAGAAGTCTTTATTTATTGAAGAATCAAACTTCATAAAAATTTTAAAAACTAGGCATGTTTTATGGATCATATACGAGTTTGCAATTGCAAACACAACAAATAATAAAAGAAGAAACACCAGCTGTGACAGAGGCAACAAAATAAAATGTGATGAAAAAACATTCTTTGTTTTCCAATCAACATGATGATTTAAGGTATCAGCTTGCAAAAGTAGGGCAGTTGATGAAAACGAATGTCTACAATCAGATATCATAACTTAAGTAGCAAGAAAATTTAGAGGACTTAAAGTCCTACTGCAGTAGAGACAAGAATCTCCAATCCAAAACACCGAGAAACAAAAGACCCAGGACATTATCCTGCAAGTTAAGCAACAGGCATTTTACAGGAGATAATAAACTACATTCATCACCTTCTAACAAATAATATAACAAAATTTAAGGCAGGAATTGCTCAGAACTAATAGAAACCATTAGTCTAACTTTTCATTATTCTATATTCATATTTTAAACTAAAAATATGCATGCAAGTGGAAAGTTGAACAGAATGCAACATAAATTTATTAACACCATACTTGCCTTTGATAAAGCAACTATAAAAAAATTACTACTGCCATTGTGTGTGTGAATTTCAAGTTCAAGACACCAAGTCACTTAGAGAACTGTAGCACTAGTAAAGAATTGGATAAGTGTCAGTAACTAGCTGTCCATAAATAGAAAGATCAGACTGTACAGGGTTTAGTAGTAGAGGTAGCCAAAAATTGTTCTTAAAAAGATGCTTTATGCTAAGGGCACAAGTGTATTTATTTAAAAATTTATCAATGCCATGAACTTTTTGACGGAGTGGAGGATGAATACATCACACACAAAGAACTGGGTGATGAAGACGACTGACTTACAGAAAGGACATTAAGGTCAGCACGAATAATTTTAACTGGATAACTAGTGGTAAACTAGTCAAGTGGAAAAGAAAAGGATTAAAACAGCTAAATGACCCTATGCTACCCATGGCACAAAGCCAGAAAGAGAGAAATGATCCTGCAATGCGTTGGACGTGGGATTTCCAGAACACATCAGGCAGTAATAACATCACAGGACAGGAAACAGATAAAAACATATCCAGAAAGAGAAGAGAGATTAATTAAACTGGAACATGAACAGAGAGAGCTATGAGTAGACTAAGAGCCTTGTAAGAGGAGACTTGTTTATCCTAACGTAATGAAGCCCAAAGCAAAACATGACTCTCTTTAAATACAAAGCGGACAATGGAAAACCAAATGGAGAGAGAAGCTATTTTTGGTTAAAAGATTATATAGGCATACAACATAAAAATATATTTGTCCAACGAGTCCAGATTTAGACAGTCAGAAAAGCAAGGCTCACGACTAGTCTTCGAGCACATTTATGGCATACTTAGGTTGTCACCTTCTGCCACATCGTTCTACTGAGTTTGGGAGCGCAACATAAAAAATTTTATTCAAGATGTTTTACCTAAAACAATCAGATGTTCAAAGTGATCAAGGAATGCTTGAAAATATCTGCTTAAGCCTCATATACACACATTCATGCATAAAACCCCTTCCATATCAAATTTGCCTGGGTATAACTAAAAGGGATCTGACACTTTGGGGCAGTCAAGCCTTTATGTTTAATAATTGATAATTAAGGAGTCAGAAATATCATACTGAGTTCCCACACAGTCTTTAGGTCTCTGCAAACCGCGGCCTTCAACCCTCCAATAGCACACACTGAGCAGTTAATAATGTCAGTAATCCTGTAAAGGAAAAGGAAACAGAATAATCCTTTTGCAGTCATTAATTTCAACTACTCATAGTACCAGACAGAAATTTGAGGTGAGAGGAAGAAGAGAGTAGTTTGTGGCCTCAGAGAGAACATAAGCAGGATTCTGACATTTAATTTTCATTATCAACATTTAACTTACTTTTGTGTAAGCTAAAGTCCCTGCTGACAGGTTCCCTCTTCCATAAGGCTCAGAGCTGCCCATCTATCCCATTCTTTGGGCATATAACTTTTGGGCAGCCTCAGGCAACAACAAAACATTCATCTTGAGAAGAAAAGAAATTAAAGAAAAAAAATGAAGATAACTGAACCTTGATGATAACAGGAGAGTTTTCAATTAAAAAGCAATTTTTAAAAATGAATTTTCTTCTCTTAATAGTTTTAGTGAATGATTAGCCATTTAATGTTTAACTTACACCAATAGTTTTGTCATCACTTAAATATTTTATTTTGGTGATAAAAAAAAAAAAAAAAAACTTAATGTGGAAACAACTAGAATTAAAACACCTCTTTAGTGAGGAGGCACAGGGGCTTTTCCTCACCATTCAGCAGAGCACTGAGGTGAACAGGAGCCTGACGAGACACTTAGAGATGGTTGCAGTGTCAGGCATAAGGAAGAGTATTTTACCTTAGCACTTGGAGAGACTGGAGAAGAGCCAGCATTTAAAAACACAAAGCTGCAGTAGCTGAGGCAAGAAGTGACACAATAGATAAAGTTTTAGCAATGCTATCAATGGTGTTAGCAAGGTTTTGTCATTTTTACATCTCCCTTCAAATGTCTATTCATCATTTTAAGCTGTCAATTACACTTATTAAAGTTAAAAATATATATATTTGTTAAGTACTGTATGGCTTATACACCTTAGCAACAAAAATCTCATCCTGAATGCATTTTGATGAAACCCCACATCATTTGGTAGTTTTAGATAGAGACAGTCCCATTAACAAACCAGGCTGTTTACTTCAAAGCTTTCCAACAGAAAGCTAATTCAGAACCTATTTAAACAGATGGAAATCGAAAGCTACTTGATTTGTTAGTCAATTCAAATTAAAGTGTGCCCTTTCAGGTGAAGCACCACACCACCTTCCTACCAAAGCTCCAGGCTCAGCCTCCACTTCACTGATTTAGGGCACTCCTAGAAGCTGGACACAGGGTAATATCAATAACTACTGCTTAATGAACAGCTTACCAACAACATACGGCAACCGGCCTGTGATCAGAACACAAACGTAGAGCAGAAACAATAAATATAGCTTCCTTCAATTTCTAGTTCAGCTGAGAAATAATATACATATGCAACTCTTTAAAACGACTCCAATTCACATCCCATTACGCTTTTCACATTTGAATCATCTCTCATTAGTCTTGCCCGTTTGCCTGGCACCCATTTGTACTTTCCATGCTCAGGGCCAAAACTTGTGGGAACTGTATGTGAAAGTTTCTTCTTGCTTAGTGAGAAGCTTTATATAATACATATCATCAATTTACTTTTGATTAAGTCCTGAAATAAAAATAAGGCTTCTTCATCAGAACTCGTATTAAAAACACATTTTAGCAATCTGAGAGCACTTTTTAATTTGATATGGAAGACACTTTAGAATAGGAAAAAAAAAAATCATTAATTCATATTGGTTTTATAATCAGGGTAATTTCATTTTTATTTTCTTTCTAAAATGCAGTGTATGCACTAATTTAATTTCAGGTGAGCATCTGATTTTCTGAGCAGGATTTAGGTAAAACACTTAAAATTATTTTGTCAACTTACAACAAATTTGTTATATAAATGTCTGAGAGCACCATTCATATATAAACCCTGTATATGTTTACCTCAGTTAAACAAACATTAGCATCTTTCTGAAGAAGGAAAGGGCAAACAAGGCAACTCCGAGTTACATAGTTATCCAGGGAGGAAGGTATGTCCACATACAGCCCAGATGTACGTTCAGAGCGAGGGTAAACAGGGCTCATTCAAACAAGCTTTTTATCCTCGCAGTTATCTCCAGATCATGCCTGTATCTCTCCCCCCAGAATCTGCTGCTCCAACATATAAACATGAGAACTGCATACGCTGAAGGAACCAATGGTTACTGTGAAACCGGAGGAATAGTTCACACATTCACGGATAGAGGTTTCTTACTGCTTCCCCACTGCATCCTCAGCTGCTCATGACCTGCACGGTTGATTTCAGTGTCTTCAGTGCACACAACTGGTGGACACTACTAAGTGTCAGCCCTGGACAGCACCATGAAGCTCCAACACTTCTTGGAGCAGAAGCCTTCCCAGGCTGAGGAATGTGCAGCTAAAATGCAGTGTGGTTCAGCTGGGCAACAGGAGATTTAATGAGCCAGCTGTGTCCTTCATTTATAGGTTAACATTAATCACCTCTGTGCAGTCTGAAGAACCATTTCAGCAGAAGAGAGTTGATACTGCAGGTGTAAAGACTTAATTCTGCCCTAGAAACACAGTATTTGGGAAAAACAGTGGTTTATACAGAATTCAAAAACCAGACTTGGGCAGACAGAGGAAGAGAAACAACACAGTAGAGGGGATTAATTATAAAAGAAAAGTTCCAGGCACCTTATAAAGAAACATTTGCAAGAATCGAGTCTGGAAATAAATAAAATAGTTATGCTTTCAATGGAATAAGGTGCTCACAGTTCAAAGGAACAACCCATCTAAGTTCCAGTGAGAAACAGCATTTCTCAAGGACAAACAGTTCTGTCAATCTGTTTTCTGCAGTTTTTGTAGAACAGACTGACATTTTAAGCCAGCAGGAAGCACCATCTGATGATATCAGTAATTCACAAACGTACATACAGAAAGCAAAAAGAAAGGACAATTTGTATCAATGTCAGAAATAGCCCAGATTTTTTGCTATCCAACTGTCAGGCCCAAATAGTGAGCACTGGAAACACTGGAAAACTCCTATGCCTTTAGCCACATAAATTACCTTAGAGAGTACTTCAAACATTGAATAGGAACTTCCATTACAGTGAAACGATGGGAGGAAATGTATTTTCTCTGGAGCTGTGCAGCACTCACGTCATTGCATAGCAAGGGCAGGCTGCCACACAAACCTAAAGCTTGCACAGGCAGCCTAGATGGAGAGCCAGCAGCCTTCAAATCCACAGCAAGGCAAAAAAAATAATACTCCAGTTGGATGACTACTTTAATCAGGCCAATAGATTCATTAGGATTTTTCCAGGAGCAGGAAGTGATTCAGTGCGTGCACAACACGTATCTGAATAAACAGCCAATATGAGAATATGCTGGGCTGGGAGGTTTGGTGCATTCTGCTAATAAAGAAAATGCTTTTGTTGTTCACATGTGCTAGAGAAGTGAATGTGCTTATCTGACATGGGTTGAGCCATAGGCAGGATTCATAGATATTTGGTAGCACCCCTCATGCTGGGTGGTAGAAGGGAGCTAACCTGAAAAGGGCAAGTTGGTGAGATGCTGGTGTGAGGCAGAATGGGGCAGTTGGAGGGCAACAGAACCTCACACCTTTGTGTGACACACATCAGCCAAGAACCCTGCCCCCTTCCAAAACAAATCCAGCTGCCAAACACGTTGGAGCATCTTCGGCTCCAGAGGCACTGCCTGAAGCCTCTGTACAGGCCAAAAATCAAAAACTAGAGCTTCAGGCAAGGCACAGCCACTCGGGGGAGTGTTCTTAACCTCGGAAAGGCTTCTGAACGGCCTGGAGTACCCAAAGGATCCAAGGACTCCAGGGAAGCAGCTCATCAGTCTTGCAGCAGAACAAAGCCGTGTTACCAGCAGGACGTTTCAAAACAGAATTCAATTCCTTGGAACTGAGACACCTGCCATTTACAGTGGCAGATGCCAGAGTTCTAGAGAACATTTCCACAGCATCAAGGCATTTGCAGAAATGCTCAAGGGAGCAATAGATGGTGATTTCTTCACTCCTTCACAGACAGCAAGGCCTACACTACACAAAATACAGATTTTAAGCTTTGTTTTATTAAACAAAGGAGGAAAAGGCTGATTAGATCTATTAACTCTCATACACTTCACATGTTTATTTCCATGCAAAAGAATTCAAAATCCTTGGAAGATATTCAGTTAGCACCTGTTTCCATCAGAAAAGGTCCTCCAAAAATGAAAAAAAAAAAAAAAAAAAAAAAAAAAAAAAAAAACATTTTCTTTTAATGCTTCCCTTTAAGTGCTTCTACTTGCTGAGCAGATGCATTTGTCTATTTTCCCTCACATGATCCCGCAAATTCCGTCCATCAGCCATATAACCAGGCAAATTCTCTTTGCTTCAGATATATCCTTGTCCTTGCATCCCTGTATCAGACAACTAAACACACCTAGCAGCATTATTGGACACCTACACTGCTTCTTACCTCATCAGCTTACATCTAAGCAACACCTATACCACAAGGAAGATCAGATGAGAAATAAGTCTCCCATGACACCAAGAACTTTAGACATTTCTGACAAATACATATACCACTACCAAGTAATGCAGACACTGCTATTTTATTGCAAGTATAAGTGAATTAATAAAAGAAACTCTTTATGGCTGCTTGGCGGACTCTCTGCTTCAGCTGCAAGAGTATCTTTATAATAATTTACACCTTTGTTTTCAGTATTAACAGAGGAATTTATGTCTGATACTAGAATGGTAATTTCATGTTTTTGTTCACATCTCATACTACAGATATCTGAACTGTACAACAATATACAGGTTATGTACTAGGAACAGAGGTATTCTTTGTATTTATCTCCAGTTCTCCCCACACTTTAAGCATACCCCAGAGCTTCGATATCCCCCATCCTCACATTGTTTTGATAAGCTGAATGACAAGCACATGCAAGATGCCTGGTTAGAGGATACAACAGAAAAAAAATAAATAGGTAGAAAGCATTCCTACTTCAAACCAGTCCTGCACAAAACTTTAATTAAAGACTTCTTCCTATCCTTCAAGCTATAACCCTTCACCAATAAAACAAGTAATCTGCGGTGTTTCCGTTTTCTTTGTTGCAAATTCTAAAAGAATCATTCCAAAATAACTACCACATGCTGTAGTCAGTCTGTTGTAAGGTTTTGTTTTTCTTTTTCTTTAAAAATCTTTTTTCTCCTCCTCCCTCTCCCCCTTTCTTCAAGTGCTGATTTTGGAGGCGGGATTCTAATTTTTCCTCTACAGCCACAGCAAAGTTCAAGATTTCATAATAACAACTGTTTATGTTTTTTCTAAATACACTATTAACAAGGATAAATTCAATACATTTTAAAACAGAACAGGGAATTCTATTTGAGCAGAAGCTTCCCTTTCTACACATATAGAAAATATACTTCATGAGGGATAGTTGGAATCGCAACCCCAGCTAAAAAGCACACAACCCATCATCACACCCTCTCAGCACAGCATTTCTGTAATTAAATCACAGCCGAGAGGATTGTTTGTAGAATACAGTTATTCTCAGCATGTAACAACACCTTAGCAGTCTGGTTCTAAAACTGCCAGGAAGACAAATACAGACCCCAATAGCTCATTAGGAAAAATAAAAATCCATTCAAAATATTTGTATCATTTAAAAAAATCCCCCTAGAAAGCATAGATTGAAAACATATATTTGCATTCGTGATCACAGGTGTAATATAGACATCTGTCTTGATAATCTGAATGGCTGATTAGGAAACCAGCTCCCTGTTTCAGCATCTGTGAAACACAGTCTCCTCCACCTTGTTTTTCGAGTATGTCTTGCATATAACATACAAACGTCTCATTATCAAGCATCCTCTGGAGATTTAAGTTTAGGTCTTCTACATGGGGCAGGTTTAGGTCTTCTACATGGAGCAGAGGGGTCACTTCTGCGATACCATATCATAAGTGACAGGGACAAAGCACGAGCTCTCTTTCAGGAAGTATTCCCTTAAGTAACAGGATAACTTATTCTTCAGCTCTTCTCCAGTTATACAGGGCCCTGGCAAATTTTAGATCCCCCTGATCTAACGACAAACCCTAGAGGTTCTTGGTCTCAAAATTCACTGCCCAAATCACAGTTTTCAGGCATGCCCAAAGCAGCTTTAAGGTTGCAAATACCTTACAGCTAGCTTATTTCTAAACATCACTGGGATTAACAAAGTAAGTATTCTGCCATCACATGACAGTAGCAGCAGGTTACTATCCTCAGCTAAATAATATTAAGTAAAGATTGATTCAAACAGGCCCTGGAAAACATGTGTTCCAGAGAAGCAACCTACGCTCTAAACCTTGGAATAGAGATTTTACAGTGTAATTATTTTCTCCAAAATGCTGGTTCTCTAACAGAGAATTCAGTGTGTTTATCCTAGAAAATATTCTGCAGGGCTGGCACCTACACTGCTTTTCAGAAGCTGAAAGCTGCAGAGGTTTTTTACCTGCAGGAGATTTCCGAGTCAAACGTGGTTCTCGCACCCTGCGAGTGAACACCGGGGAGCAGCCAGCTCTGAGCCCTGGGTCTCGCCAGGGGCTGATTCCACGTTGAGCACTGAAGTCAACACAACCCATATTTGCTCATTAGACTTTTTATTAAAAGTCTAATTATTATGCACAGTGCAATATGCAATAGTAGTTAACAACTCCTACTGCTCACCTCACAGAAAAACATGCACTTGGCTTAAAATTTACTATACTAGAGTGTCCCTTTACTCCTGTCAACTGCTGCACACACTGGAGAACTGACAGCAATCGATTTCACAAACTTCCTTTAGGTACCATCATTTTTTATTCCTTTTAAATAAGTTTTGTAACATATTTTCCAAGACAGAAGAAAAAATATATATATATTCCTCAATTATGCATGAGCTTTCCCAATGTATTTGTTTGATTTTCTACTTAGGATTATTTCAAAGTAAATTTTTTCACCAGTATGTCAGTGAATACACACAAGAACATCCCAACAGTATTTTTGTAGCAACTCATTAACTGCTACCTTTCGAGCCCACATTTTGATACACTTGGATCAATTTCTAGTGCAATGTAACAAACATCTCAATCTACTCGCACCAAAAAGATGTTAACTATGGCAATGCCTTCCAGAAATACAGTCATCATGCTTTACGTTTGGTTAAAAGAAGCAAAGGGGACAGTGAGAGAGTATGTACTTGACAAATCAAGAACTATATTAAATACTATCTGGAATAATTCTTATGTGCCTTTTTGGGCAGTATTGAGCATTCAGCTTGGCTGAGCCCTCTTCTGCCTACAGCAAAGGCAAACAGGCTGCAGTGACATCCGAGAGGACTAGCAGGTCACCAGCCAGCTCTTGCACACTCTCTTAGCTAGGCAGTGAGCCACGCACCTGAAAACCAGCCACGCTCTAGAATTCACCACTTCCTTGCTTCACATGGCAAACTGTTCCAGCTTATTGATGCTTTCAGACCTGCACACTGTAATGGGCTGTGAACGAGGCAAATTAGCTACTGCTGGAGTCTTGTGGGGGTTCCACCCTAAGTGGACACATTTAAATATATGACCACAATAACCACAGTTAAATATCAGCCAGGGCAGGCAGGCACACACTAACCACTTGTGGATGGTAAGAAGATGAAGCACCTCTGAAAAGACTCATGAGGCAGCAAATACTGAGCTGCCAGCACAGCGCAAACCTAGCAGAGCCCTCTGCGCCTGCATGCAGCAGGGCATCAGGCAGAGCAGACCTTCCTTTACCCCAGGGTTTCACCGGTACCACCATTACCAAGAATCCAAGCATCTACTTTGGGCACTCATCATTCAAGAATATTAATAAAATAGAAAAGACTGAAAATCAAGAGAACAGGAAAGCAGTTAAGGACGGGAAAATCTGTTCTATGTTGAGAAAACCCAAGGAGCACCCTTCCTTCCTCTCAACAAAGAGAAAGTGAGAATATTCTTACCTATAAAGCAAACAAAAACCTGACATTCTGAAGGGTCTGTCTTCAGTGAACACATAGCTTAAAACACCAGAAAATAGGGCAACACAAAACCAGACAAGAAATAGAGTATTTTTCTGGAACAGTTGTTTAGCTCTTTATGGAAAAAAATGAGCATATGTAACTGACAAAGGAATTTAGAAAGGACTGGGATGGACTTTCCATCTCCGGAAGGTTTTTCAGATATCAAAGGCTGCTTTTCTAAAGCCCATGTTCTACTCGAACAAGAATTAATTTAAAGCAGTGCTGCAGCCTCCCTAATGCAAGCTATAAGAACAGTTAACCAGGGAGACCATGCTAGATTCATATGCTAACTTATAAAAATGTAATTTGCACATAGAAACATCTTGCACAGAATTCCAATGACGTTGATGGGAGTAATTACATACACAGGATATATTTTGCATGAGATACAGGCCATATTGATAACAAAGGTGACTTGGCAACTGATAACCTGACTGATCCCACCTCTTGTTTAGAGATGACAGTTTCACAGGTATGTGCTCAAACGATTTGTTTACCCAAAGCCAACCCCATGCAAAGATAAATAATTTAAACAGGTTATAGAAATTCAAAGTGTCATTTCACAGAGTAAGCAAGTTTGCACTATTTCTAAAACGGGCAATTTCTTTCTATCATTTACAAACCTGTTCATTCCAGCCATCTCTTTTGGGCCAGTAATAAACTTGGGTAGTAAAGTAACCTCAGGGTACTGATCTGGCTAAAAACTAGCTGGTTTGGAAGCCTGGAGATGATGTTTTAAAAGATAGTATTAATATTCCTGCTGCAAGTTGAAAACTTACATAAGTAGAAAAAAATTATATAGTAAGAGTCACCCCTTTCACAGGAGCAAGAACACAACTGACTTCAGTTGAACTGTGAAGGTCACAAATGTGGGAGTGAAATTTTTTTTAGAGATCATTTCTTATACAAGAGCATTGTTTCCCATTTGTAAACCTTGATTTAAGGACCCTTTGTATGTGTCACCCTTAGTAAACAGCAGAAATCAGAAGACTGAAATAAGGACTATCTAGAATAATAAGGTTTGAAAGCCTTTAAGTGTTAATTTATATATTGGAAATTATTTGGTCCCTGAAGAAAGCAGAACATGTAAGAGGTAATTCAGAAATGTGATAGGAAATATCTGAAGACAAGATTTAATAATCCAAGAGATTGATTGCTGCTATCCAAGTTGCTGTGAACAAATTAAGAGCACATCAACAAAGCAGAAAAATTGAAGAGGAATTACTCAAAAGGTGCTCCCCCATCTCAGCAATCTGTGTCATTACATATGAAAGCTGGAACTTATTTGCAAGTTATCACAAAAACAAAGATGACTGTTTGATGAGCATGATCTTTTAGATAGTATCTTAAAGAATGGACATGTCCTGTCATTCAGGTACTCAAGAAAACTAAAAGGAGGAACAGTTTCAATCACAGTTTTCTAATGTTCTTGCAAACACCAAATCAGTGTACACAAGTGAACTAAAGGAAGGGAGAGTTTCTTGCACCAACAAAAACAGAGAAGCTTTGACTACAGTTTCTCCTCCACTTAGGCTGTTCTGATTCTCTCCTCCAGATTCTCCGGGGTCTACTAACACAAGTGATCTCACAAGCAGCTTTTCCTGCAGTTGGGGCTCTCTCTTCTATCCTGACTCATTTTCATGAAAACTGGAACTGAGGAACAAGTCAAAAGATACTTGCTAGTAGAAGAAACAGTGGCCAACACACAAACACACAGCTTTAAAAATGCACAACATTAAGCAGATTTTTTTTCAGTAAAACTTGTCTATCAAGCTTGCTATGATTGACAAGCGTTGCTCAGATGCTGGTTAGCAAGTCAAATCCAAGAAAGTTGGCAAAGACATTCACATACTTCTTTTAAACTTAGTATGGCACTATATATATATATATATATATATATGTATACACACACACACACACAATAGTATATCTTGTTTTTACCCAAGCACAAAACCCCGCTGAGCCCAACTGAACCCAAAAAGATACACATTTCCCATAACCAGTAAAAACACAGCAGCCTATTCTGATACTACAAAATGTGTCTGATATTTTGTCAAGCACAGAGACCAAAGTAGGTTTGGTGAAGTTCACTTAGCAGAAAGACATAGAACAATATTTTACTGTTTAATGTAACACAATTAAAGTTTCATTAAACTGTTGAACCCTTAGTTCTCTTAAAATATGTAGTCCAAAACAAACAACCTATGGGCCAGAAATAAGCAAACTATATAAAAAAATATAGAAAGTTATATTATCAGAGAAAAACAGAAACAAATTAAAGGAGAAAACAGTATTTGAACTGATTAGGCATCAATGGAGTTTCAAAACCAGAACAATCAATCTGTCCAGCAAAAAAGCAGTGCATAAAGTCATATAATGTAGTTACAAATGTGCAGAATGAAAGCTTTTATAATCTATAGAACAAAATACTACATTAAATGTGCACTGTTAACAGAAAGACATGCTGGAATCAACTAGAGCATCATCTCAGACATGGCAACCTATTCATTTGTATGTTTAGTCACATAAACAGAAAAGGTAAATCCAACATTATATATGTTAAGTGCCATTAATATTGAGGTTAGAAGACTAAAAAGAGAGATGAGTGGTTGTCCTAACTTCTAACAATCCCCAGGTTCAGTACTGAGCCATAACCTTGCTGAGCATGGCCTTAATCACTAGTTTAGCTAATCCCTCTATACTTCTTTTCACATCCTATAGCAAGGAGATCTGTAGTTTCATTATTTTTTGTAGGAAGAAATTAAAAAAAAAAAAGAAAAGAAAAGAAAAAGAAATATTATTTTCTATTGTTATTTTAATCTTATCAATTAGTCCTCTCATCAGCCTAGCACCCTAGCTCTGGAGTTCTGAGAAAACAGTTAAAATATTCCCCATTTTTGCTTCTGCATTTTAGCTGTGATACTGCACACCTAACTACAATAAACTATGATAAGAAAAAAAAATCATAACTTGACTATTCATAAAATTCAATTCCAAATGCAGTCAAAGAGAGCTACTCAGAACTGTTTCTATTACTAAGGTGGATTACTGTTCTTCTATAATCTTCGTACCATAAAAAGGCAAACAATTATTTCAGGAAGAGACTTCTCTCACACTAAAACAGGTATTAAGTAGAAAAAAAAGAATGCAAGGATCAATTCACACAGGTTTTAAAACAGCACAGTACCAGAAAAGAGTGCTCTGGGGATGCCCACAATGAATGGGCATCTCTAATAACCTATAAATACAGACCATACTTGTACCAAAACATACCCCTTACTACCTGGCTTTGCAGTAAATGATTCCCTTGAATCCTCACACGCCAGAGCTGCACATCCCACCCTCTCAAGTCCTTAGAGGGAAAGTAAGCCTTGGAAATCATGATGCAACAAAGTGCTAAGTTATATTATTGTTTTTGTATAACACCACAAAAACAGGGAAACTGTTAACTGCACTTCCTCCCTTCCCATATCTGTTATCTTTTGCAAGGTGAATATCACTGCTCTTAACACTGATCCCTTTTCTGCACAAGAAAAAGGAATTATTGGCAAAAAAAGTTCTCTTCTGTACATGGAAACACAAAGCACAATACAACCAACTATTTGCACAATTATTTGCACCAATTACTGCACATCTTTAGGAGGAAAAAAAAGCCCATATACAAGTGATATTTCCCCCAAAACTTATGATCTTCTATTACACCTTCTGTTAAGACGGGGTCCATGGAGATGTTTAACAGAACACTAGCTCTTCTCTGAGCAGAGGCTGCTGCTATTGCACTGCCCCTAGCACTTCTGTACTCCCCACCTGGAAGTGGGCAGTAATGCTAGAAGCACTGCTAGCTCTGGTAGGCAGCTATGGACATCTCTGATTTTTCCACTTATTTATCCCGAGGTCTCAGCATGTAAAGATCATCTTACTTCTGTTAAAATCCTATCAACTCTGCCCACTATCTACATAGTTTCCAATACCTTTAACAAGCAGCTAAAAGATGAAAGACTGTCACAGCAAAAGATAGTTATGGTGAAGTTTCCAGGTCAAGTGCTACAGCTATAGATAAAATAGTAAAGATGAAACTGTTTGTACAGGAGACTATTTTCCTTACAGTCTCTCTCCTTAAGAAAAAGCAGTTGCCATCACTTTGTTCCATACAAATTCACTGTAACAGGGTCAGAAAAAAGCATGTGTTGCACATAATATTTCATTATAGTCTAATTAATCTAATTAGAAATGCTAAAGCTTATCTGGTATGAAATGCTTGTACCTGTAGCCACGAGGCTTTGACCCCTATCACATCCCTGGGTTTCCAGGCCCAAGTTGGTAACCAGCAACCACTGTTTTCCCCAGCCATTCTACAAGTCATTGCAAATCCCCCAATACTCAGTGCTCCCAGTTGAAATCCAGTTAAGTTTCTAAGTTTTTACTCCTCAAATCACCAAAGGGAAATTGCAGAAACCACATCCAGCAGTTTTCAAAGACAAGAAGATAATTTTGCTTCAGAAAAGATTGCACTCTGAATAGTCATTCTTAAGCTTAGCCCCGAATTGCATTCAGACACCCATTCAGAACAGAGAATAAAATAATTTACCATCAGACAGAGATGAGGCATAGAGCGTCATGCAGAAAGACAAAGATGTGCACACAATACTGCAAGAATAACAAACTATATCATTTACATAACGTGTTATTACATACTTCCCACTTAAAATAAGGAGTAAATATGTAAGTCAATTCTCAAGAATGATTCTATTACTTGAATTCATCTTTTCACTTACTTTTCCATCCATCCATCTTTCACCCACTCCTGAGCAATACATGAAAAGTAATCTCCAGGAAAAAAAAAAAAAAAAAAAGCAAGATTACACAGAATTGTCGATTCATTTTTATGCCTGCTCACTAGGATTGATTAATCATTTTTGATGCTTCTCTGCTCTACTGTTATTTCTTGGTTTATAAAAGAAATAACAACAAAACCAAAAATGCAGCACCTCTCTCATGAAAGAATTAATGGATCCAAGTTCCCCCCAGCTAGGGTACTTCTCAAATGATAATGTTTCTGACATTTGTTAATGCAAGTCATTAATTCCCTGAAAACATAACTAACTATTTAACTAAATAATTTAGTGATAGAAAACAGCTTTACACTAGTCAAATGTAGGTCATTAAAAGTTCATTTTATCTTTGTGCAACAATATGGACATACAGAGGCAGTTCATAGTGCTGAAACTGTGAAAAAAAATGTGCTTGAAAAAATATACAAGCTTCTAACTTATTAGCATTCATATATACCACACTTAAGCCACAAAGCAATTCTCAATGGGCTTTTGACAGCCAAACATATTTATCAATCTTTCCACTTTTCTGAAATATTCCCCACAATAATTCTCACTGACTAAAGCATCTGCTCACAAGATCCTGAACTCCAGCCTAGCCGGACAAACACAGGCACCACTGCTGCAGAAATCCAGCTGTGGCCACTGCTGCAGAAAGCAGATAATTCTGCTTCACAGACAAGCAGAATAATGCACAAAAGCTCCATTATAGGAAGTGAAACTACCAATACTCTGCTGAGGTCAGAAAGGTCTTTAGTTGCCCGACATCTGGGGTAGCCCAGTATTTGCTTTCCAACTATTCTGTAAATAGAAAGTCTTGACGCCTCACCCATTTGACATACACATTAATTTTCAACGTTGCAAAACACAGGGACTAGTTTTGCTGCTTCAGGTTCTTAACACATGTTAGGATATTTACTACTACCCCCAACTCACCAGACTCGTAAAGCTTTAAGTCTTAGGGCAGTCATTTTCATTGCAGAGCATGTTTTGCTTTGCAGATTAAAGATTTAAGGTGACCTATCAAAGATATCACTAGGAAAATGTCCTTGGAGTAGGAAGCAGGAGCTAAACAGGTCTCCAGAAATAATGGAAAAGGTTTATTTGGGTGCCAAAAATCATAATACCAGCATCACTATCATCAAAGATAAGCACAAAAAGTGAATGAATGTTTTGCTTTCACCCAAACTCCTAAAACCACATCAACTAAACGCTGCTTTAGTCAGGCTCAGAAAAGGTGCCTTTTCAACACTCGGACCAAACTTCCTCTAGGTGGAGATGGATTATTAGCATTCCAGCAGAAGCGAGCAGGGAAAACGCAGCCACCATGCCTTCCTCATCACAAACACAATCAGTGCAAAAAAACAAGCAAAAATGTTTTAACAAATAGTCACAGAAATCTTTCTAAGGGCTGCCTAAAGGGAGCTCTGTGTCTTCTTTTCTTCAGAGAATTCACAAAAAGCTTTGAATTTTAAAAGAGAATAAAATCTGCCTGAGCCCTTGCACTGCCAGGGACTGCTGTGACTGCTGTCAGGGTAAAGAATACAAATAATCCCTTTATAAAACCCAGGAAATACCAGCTGCACAGGCAGGTCTCCTGCACACCGGTGCGACAGGGAGGATTCACCACAGCCTCCTCCTCGTCCCCATCCCTTGGGGCAAAGAGATTTCCTTGTTCCAGGGCACAGGGCAGCCACGGAGCGCAAGTCCTCAGCACATACAGTGACACACGATCAACTTTGAAAGCCTCATTCTCAAGTTCACACACAGGTAAGATGCCTTAACGTGCCAAAATGTCTTAAATCTGCCTTATTTTGCCTTTTTACTTCAGTTATAACCTCATTGTTAGACTAATCCACCACATGTGGAGCTACCAAGGAACTGCTTTCTCCACTGCACATATGTTAATTTGGCTAACTACTCTTCAATTTCTCAAGATAGCAGATTACTTTGTTTACTGTTTGGTTATTTAGGAATAAATGACCTCAGATTAAACATTAAAAAAGGTAAATTATGTAGTTCAGTTTTAGCACTCCGAAGAGAAAACCGCATTTATGCACAATTTAAACCATACTTTTAACTCAAAAATATTCTCCAAAAGAAAAATGTACATTCTGTAAAACACAGCCTCACTAATACATTCTTATTAACTAGATATTATAGCAACTTTTCAGCAGAATATATCAACATACTTCATATTTCCTACTTTTAAGGACTATTTTTTCAAGGAAATGAAGTGTCCTGTCCAAGGTTACATAGTAAAGTAGCAACAAAATGATACCTGAAACACACATACAAAAAGGGGGAGAAAAGGGACAGCCCTGTAAGCCAAGTCTTGTAGGTTACATAGAGAAAAACAAGTGTCAGTCTGTGCTTCCTCCTCGCTGATCAACAACTTGGTATTCACTCTCCGGAACGAGGCAGTGCTCTCCCTATGGACCACTCGCTCTTGGCAAAGGTGTCTCCTAAGTTACTGCTCTACCATTACGCCAGAGCCCCTTCTGCTGCACAGGGTGATGCACATTTCAGTAACGGCATAAAAACACATTTGTGGTGTCCTGAACGTGCAGGGCTAATGATGCCCACTTATTTAAGGTGCTTGCAAAAGCGAGAGGGGAAAAAATGGAATATGAAAGCACCTTTCAATCCTCAGAAGGAAAAAGAAATTCAAATCCCTTCGTACTTCCCTGCTCGCTAGGCGAGCCCATGGAGAACTCATGTCATTTCCAAGGCACTTCCAGAAGGGACAGCAGTGACACAGCTCTAGGCTGATTCCTCCTCAGCTCCCATCAAGTGGAGCAGCCTATTTTCGGTGGTAAGTCACCAGGTAGGGTTTTCTGACGACTGCAGCCCCTATTTTAAGCGGGATGGACCAGGCGGTGAGGGGGCCTATTCCACCCTCCGCTCCAACCACACACCTCCATCACCCATGCACAAAAAACACAGCGGACACGAGAAAGCGGGAAAAAATACATAAATAAACAAACAAACCGGCAATTAGGAATGACCCAAGAGGGACGAGCAGGGGTTTAGCGAGGAGAAGAGGGAATTGCGGGAATGGGGAAACTTACTTGAACCTGCCCTGGCAGTGCTGGCACTGCAGGAGCTCTCAAATCCCAGACGCCCTCACCACCAATCCTGATCGGCCTCCTCGCAACAGCCTGCCTCCCGACGACAATCGCATCCAACGTGGTGATGACCCGTTCAGCAGGCGGAGACGACGCAGCGGCCATTATCTCAGTGGTACTCGGCAACGTCGCCGGGTCCTTTCTCTCGCCGCTGCTCATCTACGGCTTCTTCCCTACGGGTCACCCCGAGTCATTTGATGACTGGAGGCCTGCTAGCCCTGCTACTCTTGGAGACATGTATGCCGATGTCGCCAAGCAGCTTGGCCTCAGTGTCGTGCTGCCCCTAGCCGTAGGTCAGGCTATCCGATGGACGTGGGAGGAGAAGACGGTAAAGGTCCTGGAAACCCTCAAGTTGGCCAAGGTGTCGACATTGTGTCTCGTTTTGCTCGT
>JAWLRI010000203.1:5890075-5920287 GCA_034781795.1 Crypturellus tataupa | reverse complement strand
CATTTTTCCACCCAAAAAAAAAAAAAAAAAAAAAAAAAAAAAAAAGGCAGCAGTGAAGGCAGGGAAGCAGGGTCAGAACAGATATTTCAATTTGCAATTCGTTCCATTTGATCTTCCAGTTGTCCTTGTCTTTTCCCCTGTATTTGCGTAGGGTAGAGACTCTTTTATGTCATTCCTGATTTTCTGCCCCTTGATCCTTGTTTTTGTCTAGAACATTATTTGTCTTGAATTGTAGAGCAGTAATGCTATCTTTAAAAGATTAGCAGAATTGAACAAAATGTTACATCCTTTCATTCGTACTTAACCTTTAAAAGACCCATTTATTTAAAAATACCCAGCAAGTCTCCCCTCATTACTGTCTGACTGAATGCACCTGCAAGAATCTCCAGTTTTGTCATGGGGATAATAGCACAGGAATGAAAAATACAATAATGCTCTTTTTTTCTTTAAGCTGGAAATGCAATGTTCATTTGTGGAAAATGTCAGGATATTCTTTATGGTTTCTATGCTCAATGTGCATGTCGTAGGTTTTCTATATATATTATTTATACAGCAGAATATATGGTTTAACAGCCTGCCACGTTGTGTCAGGAGGATGCAAGGAGTCACATGTAAGTATTGTAACAAAGTAGAAGTGTTGATTGGGCTAAAAATTAAGTATTGAAATGAATTGTAAGCAAAAACGACATTTAGCAAAGTTTCTTCTATGTGTAGAAGACACAGCTGAGGGGTCTGACACAGAGTCCAAGCAGGAGTCCCTGAGGGCAAGTGGCCACCGTTCCCACTTGCCCAAGGGAGGGCACATAGTGATGGAGACTAGATCCTCACCGTCACAAGTGCTGTTGCCACATTTCCAGATGTGGCCACTCATTTGTGGGTGTCTTTGTCCCAAACAGGTCATCAGTCAACTAGGATATGACGGAAAGTAATAAACACAGAGTTACAAACTCAGGACCCTTGAGATTCCCTGAAAACGGTCTTACTCTCAGCTCTGCAGCAACCCAGGCATTCCCAAGGCAGGAGATTCCTGGGACTGAAGGAAAACTTCTCCCACTCTATTCTATGCCTCTCCCAGCCAGTGCCAAACTTCATATCCTGAAAGCAGGTCTGACTGGCCGGCCAGCCAGAGGTGGTGGGTGCTTTTTTTCCTTTGTCCTGCTAAAAGCAGACTGACTAATGTTTGTAAATTCTTTGCAATCTGATGGTGTCATTGCCGTGTATCAGCAGTTTAAATATTCAACATTTTAAGTAAATAGAGGGCTGCAACGTTGCCAGCCCGATAAATATCAGAGGATTAAATATGCTTAGAAAACTAGAGTAGTTGCAAATTAATTTAGTGTATTTAATCTGCAGTTAGGAGAAGGAAAAGCCCTTCATTTTAATATTGAAGCTCAGTGTAATTTTTATGTGCACACTGTTCTACTCTATTCCTAAGTACATAATAGGCAAATAATGCTGTTTCTTTGGGCAGACAGATACATTACTAAAAATGACAAGCCCATTAGATCAACAAGGGCTATATAATTATTGTGGGGAAATAAAGCCAATAAATCTATCTGGCATAAATTGTAGGCTTATGAAGTCATACATAATGAAATAAATATTTAATTTTGCTAAAATCCAAGATCTTGCTTTAGAAACAAGAATATTAAAAATTAATTTCCATTTTTATGATGGGCATAATGCGGTTGAGTGGCTTCAGAAGGGGCTCGCACTCCCTAGTACTTCTTGGTCCTGCTCCTGCTTCCAGCATTGACTCAGGCAGATGGTTGAGCCTCTGTGCACCTCCCCTGCCCGGAGAGCAGTGATAATGCACACCTATTGCACGCAGCTCCTTGCAGAAGGAAACACTTGCTCTGCAGCTTAAAGACGGGGAAAGCTCTATAAATGCAAAATAATGTTATTTAAGAGGTGAAAAAGAACTTCCAAGCTTTGGGAATTTTTCTCCTTGACACCAAATTTCTTGCTATTTGGCAGAAATTATTTTTACTTCAATAAGGGAGGGTCAGCTCCCTATTTCCATGAGGCTTATTAGTTCACCCTCCTTAGCTAAATCTGTCACCATTAAAAGAGATGTGCTTACTGTGTCAGCTCTTCCTTGGAAATAATTGCCTACCTGTTCCTCGTGCAAGCACAGCAGACAGATCATCCTCTGCGCGAGACGCAACCTCTGACAAGCCGGGTCCTGCGCTGCAAGGATTCAAGTAGTGCCGGCTTCGTAATTATGGAGAGAAGGTGGAGGAAAAGGGGCATCTAGGGAGATAAAACCACAGAGTGGAAGCACAAATGCTAGAGAGGCAGAAAGGTTTCATAATTATAACCTTTCTTGTGTGTCTGAGCAGGAACATCTTCTGTACAATGAATTAAGAATAAGTTTCATTTACTTTGTGAACTGGATGGAACAGCGTAAGGCAACTCTGTGAATAAGACTGAGAGTTGTGCATATCAAAAGAGGTAAACTCAGTTTCCTTTTTTTACTCAGTTATGTCGGATGCTATTGCATTATAGCCATGCTCTACCCCCTCAGTCTATGCAGAATAATAATTTCAAAGATATTTGCTTTCCTTGTCTAACCACCTGCAAATCTGGTCACATATGTGAACTTCAGTACCTATTTATTTTTCTGAAGTAAATGAAAAATGAACTCAGTGATACTTTTTTTTTTGGCCTATAGAAAAATATATCTTCACTGACAATCTCAGGTGAATTCTTATTTGCACACCTGAAACTCCAGTAAAATTTTAGATAGTTAGAAATGGGCCTTGTATTTCTAAATTAGTCTCTAACTGAAAAAAATATATAGTTTGGTTAAAAACATATAACATCTTCAGACTGACCAAGGAGAAAGATAAGTTTTGCAATCCATTATTGTCAGAGGCAGTTTAGAGCGATTTACACATTCTGCTATGTTTGAATTATATTAATAACGATCTTTGTATGATTCATTCGAAACCCTAACCTGAAGAGATAAGTAACCCTAAAAATAGTTGTGGTTACTATGGAATTCACTTTGGCCTTGAAGTTTTCTGTAAGCTCTAAAATAGTATTTATTCCATGTAAGCTCTGTTTGCTCCTACCCATTTCCCTTTCGCACATTCACACACTGCAAGGGCAGAAGGGATCGTTACGTGATCACAGCTGCTCCTTCAGTGACATCTTTTGATCTTTTGGATATCCCTGGTGGCAAATTTCCTTTAGATCTGGACCAAGTCATAAGTTCAGTTGAGCTAGGTTACGCTTTCTAGGAAGTCAATGATCTTGATTTAAAGATTTCAGGTATCAGTTATGGTTTTGGCCAATATCTACATAATTAGAACTGCATCTTATTCTAAGTAGCACTGAGTAGCTTGGCTGGGTCTTGTTATGCCTTTGTGTGTGAGAGGAAAAAACTGTCACTATAAATCTCCTCTCAAAATAAGTATTTACTTATTTGACATATATATCTGTGATCATATCACTTCTTAACTTTGTTTTAAAGAAGAGTGAACAAATTAAATCTCTGAATACCTTTTCTCAAACCTGGAATAATTTTTTCTAGCCCTTTCCATTTTGTCAGCTTGTTTTCTAAAATAATTATTTTGACGGAATTGAATCATTTCACTGACGTGTCAGCTAGAAGGTTAATGTAAAAAGTCGTTCTTCTCTACTGTTCCTGTAGAAATGTAAATTCATGCTCATAGGAGATAGATAACATGACAATAGCTAAAATAACATGACAATAGCTAAAATAATCAGGCTACCATACAGACACCAAACTGCTTCCTTTACATGTACGTCATATGCAGCCCTTTTTCCAGCAATCAAGGCAAATTATTGAAAATACACTGGCTAAGCTCCCAACAGCCGTAACCACGACAACTGTCCTGAAGCCACGCAGGCCAGAAAAAAGATCTCCAAAATAGCTCTGACTGTTGCAGTAACATCCTTCCTTTCAGTGACAAACCAACCCCTTTCTCCAAGAACGCTTCAGAATTCGTGTGCTGCACCTGGGGCAATTTATCCGCCTGTGCAGACACTGCGCGTTGGGATTTGGGAGGGAGGATTGTGCTGATTTAGCCTAGGGAGCTCCGAGTTGAACCTTACACAAAGGTCATAACAGAAATGTTTGCAGAATGAGCTCACAGGGTAGCTGGAACTCAGGAACTTGTGTAGAGGATGGGAACAGCCCCATTGCAGGGCTGTGTGTCTATGGAGCAAACGGTGGGGTTTGGGGTACATTGCCAATAGCTCTACAGATATTTAGATATTTAGCTCTATAGATATTTATCTATATATTTTACTCATTCACAATGCCAACATAATGTTTTAAATAAGTCATTATTTCTAGAATTCATAAATGTTCCAGTGGCTTGCATGAACAGCTACAAAATTGCAAGGTAAAGGTTCTGAGATGATGTGCAAAACAAGTATTTCTGAGCAGTTCTCCATTCAGTGTTTGTTTCCACTTAAAAGTAAAATAAAACAATAATAATAATAATAATAAAGCTAAAAGTTATTCCCCATCAAGGAAAAAAAAGAAAAAAATCTGTTCATAACCCTAAACAGATTTCTTTGGTGCTGTCAAACCTTAAGATACTGGAGGAACTGAGGAAACTACAGTAAATACTCCCCAGTGCACCGTGAATGTTACCTGCAAAATATACTTTTGATAAATTTTGCAATCTCCTTTCACTGTATTCTTGGGGAACATTTTACATTTTGCCTTGGGCATAGATCTGGACACAGAGAGCTGGATAACTCACCTCCCAGTTCATATCAGTACATCTATACCATGACCGATCCCACTCCTTCAATGGGAAATTGGTGCATCTAAGGCTTACTAATATGAGCAAGAAGTGATGACTAACATGAGCATCTGCTTCAAAAATACCACTGCTAGATCTGAGATATTATTATAGGCAGTCTATTGTACTTGCAAAAGACAAGTAAAGAGTTCTTGGTTGAGAATACATGTCAGAAAAATGACATGTTTTCATCACTTCCAGCCATAGTTAAAAGACTCTGAATACATTAACCAACTGAAGGAAAAACACTTGCAGCATTTGTATCACAGTGGGAATCCATAAATGCAAGTTACAATGTAACAGACAATTAGTGCAAATTCAACCATTCATCACTTTAAAAATTAACAATTTTTTTCTTAAGGTCACAGAGAAATGTAGTATTTTTTTTCACAGAGTCATCAATAATCCACTTAGGGAGATCCAAAATAGAGAAAGCAGTTTAAAGTGGGCAGGACTGACTCATTAATTGTAGCTAAGTAGTTATGTAATACAAAAGTTCAGATGGTTAATTATTTCAACTTATTTGGGCTTTCAATAACTTCTTACCAATTGTAGGTGTTTCTTTGGTTTTTGTTTTGTTTTTCTCCTAAAGCAAACTTGCTATTACCTATATCCAGAAGACTTGATCCTTGCTCCAGGGATTGAATTCCAAGCATTTATGTGGACAGTCATCTCGAGGAATGAACGGCATCATTTCTGGCAAGAAACAGAGGTTTCTGGTGAGCAACAAGCAAAAAGTCATAAGAGGGATTTACTTATGCTGACACTGGCCAGGATCGATGCATAGCTGTTTGGCTATAGGTTTCCTCCTGGATACTGGCTTGGAATCATTCCCTTGTGCAAATGAGTGTATTCGTGTGGTCGGAGAGCATGGGTAGAGAGTCCTTCTCAATTCTGGATTTTGCATTTCTTGACTAATTTGGCCATCCACACTGCATTCAGCCTAACAGCCTCAATCTATTACACAATTTAATGGGAGTACAGCGCTTCCACCGGATGAGGAGATGGAGATACAGGGCCCAATCCTGCAGTCCCTTGTAAAGTAAAAATTTCAAAGCAATTCATGCTAGATTTAAGAGTGTAAAAATAATGGGTTACCTGCACATAGCATGGCTATAAAGAGGAAACTGAAATTTTGATTTCTTGACAAAAAAAAGGAGGAAGAAAGGTAACAGCTGTTAGGAGAGATGTTGACAGAGGCAGAAGGTGCGTCTACCACTGCAGCTTCTGTTGGGCTTGGATCTACAGCCGTGAAAATTTCTGAAATGTCTAAAAAGAAGCACCTGGGGGGATATATTGTACAGAGAAGCTAGAAACATGAGTGCATATGTGTCAACTTTAGCCAGAAAATAGCACCAGGTTTCAAATACAAATAAATATAAACTAAAGCCTTTGCATAATCAACATTCTTCAGTTCTATTTAAAATATGATCCCCAAAGATCATATTTTGAAACTAGTTCTCTCTATACTATTGCAGATTTCTACTCAATAACCTATGTTGATACAATCTTCCACCTTCCAAAGGAAGGTCTTTACTTCCTTGCCATAAACCTGCTTCTCCTCATGCATTTAGAGCAGCACCAATTTCACCATGACATTTAGGAAGAAAACATTAATTTAAATATAGTACTATGAATCAAGAAAGCTAGTTATTAGCCCCTGCGCTGAAATAGATTTGAGGTCTGCAGGTTGCCTTCCAGTATTGAGGAGAATGACACTTCCTACTCCTGGGGCTACAGAAAGACTGCACTGGGGAGCGCAGTGAAATCTTCAGAGAATAACAAATGGAAAGAAACTGAATGATAAGCAAAGAATTAATACTGTTTTCAGTCTAGTTGATGACTGTTTTGAGTTGGATTTCTTTTCCTTGTTCCTCCCTGTAACTCCCTTCAGAAGGAGACAAAGCTGTGTATTAAATTTATAATAATGAAAGTAAGTGGCAGTTCCAAGCTTCCTCAGCTGCTGATTTCTATGACAGGAGCAGTTGTTTGGCCAGTACTACTCTTAGGGAAAAAAAAAAAAAAATGAGAGCGTTCGTGAGCAGAGGGTGTGCACCACAAACGCTGTGCAGGCTCCTGCCACCGAAAAAGCTGAAAATCACAAATGGCTCTATTATATATAATTTCTACAGTTTCGTAAGTGTTCATGACAAACGCATAAAAGAAAACCTGCTTTCCTGAAAAGCAAATGTCCTAAGGCTGTTTTATTAATTTAATGGTTTAGTGTAGACACTATTAAGCACCTCTTTAGACTCATTTTAGTCTTCAGCAGGAGTGTGGATAAATAGAAAGTCTTTTTTATGTCTTCTTTTTGATAGAGCATCAATTTAGTGGATCGTTACTGAGTGGACTTTTTCAGTCCTTGTGACTACCTGACTGCACTTTGAGGAGCCACAGGTCTCTCCTGCCACAGGCCTTACAATAGCATAAATTCCTAATTCTGACCATTTAAGTGTTAAACAGTCTATGTTTAAAAAGGAAAATATGTAGATTTAGTAAGCCTTATGGATTTCTTGTAGCACTACTGACTTTTAGGCACTCTACTAGTCGTATAATTTATAACAGCAGGAAATGTGCTTAGACTACTTACAGAATGTGCATTAGCAGGTAGGAGATAAGGACTTCAGCATTTCCAAGTTTACACTCTTCTACTAAAAGCCTTTGAGTTAATGTACATGTTATCTCATTTTTAATGACAGATTACTGTTTTTCAGTAAAGATAAAAACTATTGCAATTTGTTGATGCAATTTCTTGGCCGTTTTAACTACAGTCATTGCATTGTAAAGCAAAAATTAGTTGTTGCAAATGGCACTTCACATGTTGAACAAGGATCTCAAGGAGGAAAAGCAGTAAATTAATCCCACTTAAATTAAAAATCAATAAACACTAGTTAGAGCCTACACCGCCATCTTAATTTACACACTGGGAAAGTGAGAATTTGAAGCTGAACTCCAAACTGAATCAAGTGCTCATTTCTACAATAGAATTATACTTTTGCCCATTCTGCTGTTAGCAAATCCAGGTCCAATCATTCTTACTTAACTCCCTCCCCAACATGCAAGAAGGGGTGCAAGAAAAAAGTTAAAGGTTCACAGAAGCATTGTGTTTCCAATGAAGAGCTCAGTCTTAACTAGAAGGCCAAAGAGAAGGTGGAACTGTCTAGGTATGAATCATAAAGTCCTATCTGTGATGGTATTTCTACCAGTTGTGCTGTCAGGATTTTCTAGGTAAGTAAGCTTGAGGTATTCCTCCTATTTCTAAGTCAGAACCAAAGCTTTTAATATGCACTACAGAAAAGCTTTTAAAATACACTCGAGACTTCCTTTTCAATTATTCTTTAAATATTACAAAGCGACTAAAAAAAGCACTTACTTCCCTTTACAGATTGCCTTTCTAGGGATAAGACCTATTTTAGATGACTTTGCACCCATAACGGGGAAATGTGGACAAACAGATTTAAAAGATTCAGCAACTGATTTTGACAGTACAATGTCAAAAAAGTACTTGGAAGTACAAGGAAAATGCTGGGGTATAACCGCATTCCCTCGCTTCCAGATTAATACACACATCTACAGGGCTTGAAACTCACTGCCCATTTCTCAGTTGCTCTATAGGTCATGGATACACAGGATCAAACTTTCACGGAAAAACACTTCCCACATCACCTCAGCTTTGACACCCACCTGCTCTCATCCCCCAAGTACCAGAAGTTGAAAGAGAAAAGTGAAAAGATTAAATACAAAACACATGGAAAAGCTAGGAATATGGTTATAACCATAAAAAGAAGAGAGAGATGAGAGAAGACCCTCATATGCATTATTAACATTACACAGCACGCGTGCCAGGCTTAGCTCCACTGAAAGGTTTCTCTGCGCGCTTATCACCAGGCATTTCTGTGCTGTTTAAATATTGAAAGTAGAGAGAATTTGTATTCCTCTCCCCACCGCAGCAGGAGAGGTTAATGAGGAATATCAGCACGGGGAGTCCTGAGATGCTCCCTCTGAAGGGCCTCTTACTGCCAGAGCACTCTGGGGTTTTTTGAATCTGAGAGAAGAGGCTTCTTCAGACCCATTTGCACTAACCCTTTACTCACTCATATTGTCATTTTTTTCAGAAAATTAATGCATAGTCCAAAGTGGCAGTTAGCAAAAAGAAGGATTGTCTTGCTCAGCATCAGTCACAAAATATATGAATTTAAGGAGGAGTTATTTTACCAATTTGATAGTGTTTATGTGCATTAACAGTCACAGTCAAATCTGGTGGGCAGGACAAGGCTAATTCTTTTTCATCCCACATCAGCGCAGTGCTGATTAACAGCTGGCTTCCTAGGGACAGGTTATTTGTATCCGAGGGAAGTGACAGTGACGAAACAAGATACCGTGCAGAAAGTTGTAAACGGTTTTAGCATTATTTGCAGATTCTTCTATTGTTACTTCAGAAAAAAAATAAGTCTTTTTCTTCCCATTTTCCCCACACTCCATGTTTTCTAAAAATTAACTTAATTTGGTAAATATCGCATTACCTAGTTTCAGGATCTAAAACCTCCAACTTTTGTTTTTGCCAGTTGCATGAGATCTCATTTGCAAGCTTATGCAAACCTAGGGCTGAAAGGGGTCTTCTGGATCCCTGGGCCTAGAAAGCCTGCAATTGCAAGTGAAATTCCGTAATAATACCTTAATAAATTCATTATTTTGACATCTGTTGGGTAATTCACTCTTGCTGTTCCCACTATGAACCTGTTTGCAAAGCCTTACTCTTTTAAGTATGAAGAAACTTCTAATTTCCAGCTAGGTATACTTAGGGTGAGAGAATATTCATCTGCAACTGAGCCAGTGTTATATTCTTTTTATATTCTTTTTCCATCTCAAAGACTTTGTCATTCTCCGGTGTTAGTGTCTCTCCCACCATTTCTTTGTCTATCAATCTTATTGTCTCTCAGACTTGGTTTCAATAGAACGGGCAATTCAAGCACTCGATCTTTTATTTTCCAGAACCAGGTTTTATATGCCCATGCTGTACATGTATTTCCTGGATGTTTGTGATGGAATCAATTCCAACTTTTCAAGCTGAAATCTTATGGATTAGTTTGCTGAAGTGTAACACCATCTGCATGTCCCTGGGCAGCCCTCAAGATCAATAGATCTAGACAAAGGCAGTGACACCTCAACCCCCTTAATGTTAAGCAAATATATGTACAATTTAAGTGAGTCCTTGAAAATTAGCTTTAACTCTAAGGAGAATGAAGAACCATAAGGAGTTACTTAAGTAGTAGAGAAAATTTGACTTGGTGCTTGGCTGGTCTCACCACAGTGGTAGCCAGTTAGGGTGCACTGAGCACAGAGACTGATGACGAGATAAAAAGCTAAAAACAGTATTATATCCTTTGCCACCAAAGCCCTAATACTGAGAGGCTGCGAGAAGCCAATTTACATACAGAATCAGAGCCACGGAGCTACTCGAGTTTTTCACCCTAGCTACATTTCACTGACAGAAACGTCCTTTTCTGTAGACACATTGTTGGAAAAAAGGGGTGACTGCTCCTCAACCCTTTTCCCTGGCACCAGCGTATTGATTTGTATCCTACTGAAAACTCCAGTTTATTCTAATGAAAAATTAGCCAGCCCCTGTGCTCTCATCATTTCGAACCCTGTAAAAATGCTGTTTACAAAGTATGTAATTGGAAAGGCACTCTGAATATTGCATAAGGAACCTATTTCTGTGCGAGTTTCATAGCCTTTTGATGGCAAAAATTTGACAGGCTGAAGGATGTTGTACGGCCGTGTAGCAAGGAAGATGAAGAGCTCTGTAAACTTTTCTTTCTTTCAAGCCCGTTCATCTCCTAGCAGCGGACACCTAGCAGTTAAGGAACACACTCTTTCTGTACGTACACTGGGGAGGCTTTTACTTACAATGTTATCTTGGCTTCCAAAAATCATTGCCCATCTCCTGCAGATGCTTCCTTGGTAACTCTTGGCCATTAACATCTGATGGGACCTCGGGCGATCCCCATGGGAGCTCAGAGGAACTCAGCTGATCCACCGTATGCAGCCACGGGCTGCTGCGCTTCCCTCCAGCCAGTGCCTGACGGCCACAGGAAAATCTTCCCTGGGAGATGACACAAGTTTTGCTGATCCTCAAACCTCTCTTCCTGGAAATTCTGATTCCGCAGCCCTGAAGGAACAGACAAGGGGAGACGCGTGGCTGACACGGTCCTACCTTGCCTCCAAGGAGGACTTGCGGTCACCAAACTTGCAGAGGAGCAGGAAGGGTTTGTCAAAACACAACCCTTGCAGTGCTTAAACAACTTGCCTTTAACAGCGATTCTGTGGTCTTTTTTTCTCTAAACTATGAGGCAGGCAAATTGGTTTAAAAATGGCATCTATTACCTTATATTTAATTCTATAATTTCAGGAAATTCCTCAACTATGCTCTTTGTTAATAGACATATTATCACCTATGTTTTATTCCCACTGTAGAAATTAGTCATTAGGTACCCTCTGTTTTCCCCTTTATTCAGCATCTATTATGTAGCACTATTGGCAAGAGCATTAGTGGATACTTTTTGTGTGCATCTATATTTTACCGATCATTTTGACTTTTTCATTTGCAGAATAATAGAATTCTCCCCTTTCAAGGATGATTGTGATATCGTGCTTTTTCTGAGAAAGTGGAGTTATTAATTTAACCCCTGCAGCAGTCTCAGTGACAGAATGCACATTGCATATGAGATATTTAATGTGCACAGCTGGTGTGACCATTTAAAAAATTAGGGAGAAAATAGCTTCTTACTTTTCAATTTCCACCCCAAAAGAAGAAAAAAAGCACATTTTGTTCTGCTCTAATTAGTATGTGTGCCAGTGCATGACTTCCAAAGCAGGCAGATGCTTTGAATGAAGTGTAATGTAGATTTTCATTAATCTTCTTTGGCACAAGACTTTTCTTCTGTTATGTGTATGCAGAAAGTAATGACTAGAAAAGATGAGCAATCACAGGCAGTTCTAACCAACTTAAGCTGGCTTTTGTAAAGGGCAAGACAGAGTCATAGAAAACGATGCTTACCTCAGTGCATGACAGCTCTCTCTTCCTCGTTTTCCATTTTAATTAAAGATTTGGGGTAATTCCTCTTCAATAATAATAATAAAAATAAATGAAATTCAGATATGGGATTTATAAAGAAATTATTTATCAACGTACTGAAAAATACACCTATTTCAATCAGCTACGTAGCTGATCTGAGAGAAAACCACAAATACTTTTTCCCCATAGCAGGTGAATAATTAAAAATCGTGCTTCCTGAAACTGTATTGATTCTTTTTTAAGGCTGAATAAGAAGGGATTTCCCGGCCTGCTAAACTATCAATGAAAGCAGTCAGATGTCAGCAAGCAGTTTCTTTCACCCTTTCAACCTGAGGGTACTTTAGAGAAGGCCAGGAAAGAAGGCCACAGCTCAGGGCAGACACCCTGCAATGTCCTCGTATTAAGCAGCCTGTCCCAATCCCTGTCCCCCGGAGCCCCATTCCATGTGTTTTCCAGGGCTGTGTTCTCACAGTCAGGGTGGCTCAAGAGGAACCGGCTCCTTTGGGGATCCCTCTTGCTTCCACTTATTGCTTTCCATATCCAGTCTCTTCCATATCTTTCCTTCTTCATCCCAGAGGCAGCTGCCAATTCCCTCTGTGCTCCTTCTGTCCATTTGTGAGCTCTAATCTTATGCTTTTCTGCACTTGTTGGAAGTGCTACCTGACTTCTGGTACCTGCATTAGATTTCGGGATTAACTCCTAAATAAGAGTAATGGGACTGGGGAATTCACATGCCCTCAGAGACACCGGTTTGGGCAAAGGCTGCTGCTCGGCTCTTTGATTCCCAGATTCAGAATTCTTCTCTCCCCGAGATACGGTCTAAAAACCTAGCTTTTTACATGAAAACCTTGCTCAAGTCCGGAATAAAAAGCAGACGCTTAAACACTTTATGTGAGCTAGTTCCAAGCTAAATATTGGATGTTTGCCAGCTATGTATAAGAGAATTTAAAAAAAAAAAACTTTCCTGTAATAGAAAAATCATTAATTACACAAATGGATTTCTATTTGCAGTCTGAGTGAAATGCTGATTTAAGAAGATTACAGAGCAATATGCAGTGCAGGAGCATTGCTTTCAGGAAGAGCCCACGCCAAAAACCAGAATGAAAAATGCATGCCATCCTTCCAGATGAGATAACACAGGCGGGTTACAAAAATAAGCTCTGAAAATTGACCAGAAAAAAACAACGATATTTCTTTCTGACCTTTTTAGAAACAAGCTATTAAGTAATAGTACAAGAGAGTTAATGCATCCCAAACAAAGATTAAAAATTGTTTGCATCTGGGCACTGTGGCAGAGCAGACAACAGTTTCACCTTCATCCTTAACTGTCTTATTGAGCATTCTTAAGGAGTTTCATGGTTTACATTCTATCAGTAGGCAATATGATCTTAACTGATTATTGTCTCATTTTCATATATCTATCTCTGTTTTGCTGTAGGTAACAATAACCTTAAACCTATTCATTCTATCTATAAGCTTAACATTATTTTTAGATATGTAAATTACCATAAACTCTAATAAAGTTAGAATCTATCCAAATAAATTGACTGGTCAAGCTAAGAGTATTTATTTAATATTTGCAGATGAATAAAAATCCTCCCTAGGATCAACTCACAACTTTCCTGTAAGCTGAAACGAATAAGTCTACTCAAGAACAAAGAGCAGGTGAGACCTGCTTCATAATTCAGGCATTAAAAAAAAAAAAAAAAAAAGCACAGCTAATGACAGGAGATCCATGAATGTACTTTAGCTTTAAAACTATATATAGCATCTATTGATTCAGTAGGTTATGCTGCAGCAGGATGCACTCAGACTGGATGTCCTGTATTCCTATCGTGTTACACTAGCAACAAACTAATACTAATCAAAGCAACCACAAGTGATTTGGTGTAATTAGATGTCTGAGCCTTCCATGATGTTATACTTTGAAAGTGAATATGAAATTGGATGGACATAGGATACAGGATATCTAGGAGAATGTAGTGTGAAGGAAATCTTTGGTTCTTAAGGCTAACACAACTCATAAATGTGGAGTAAAATCAATGGCTCAGACAAATAACGGTTCTTTAGCTCCAGCAACAGCAAAACACCTGAAAATTATCTATATCGTTAAAAAAAAGTATGAAACCTTTTGGGCAACAGAGATTTATAGGAGTGAAAAGCTTCAATGCAGATAAAGCAACAAAGAATAAGGGGGATGGGCAGGTTAAGGAGAAAGAGATACTCGAAAGCAGTATGTCAGTTTGACAGCTCATGTCTTACAGGAATATTTAGAATTATTCCAGCTGTCATTACCTTAAGGAAGATTTCACTTTGACATTATAAATATTAAATATTTTTAAAGATAAAAGTGGCAAAGAATCCAGCTTACACTCTTTATTCTTCCATACAAAAGCAGCAGTCGTTAAATAGTATTCTCAGGGGCTACAAAGGAATAAGTAAACCTGCCATGATCTGACCTTAGAAATGACTAGCTGTGGATCCCATTAATGTCACTCCATACGGAGCTTTTACAATGTCAGCTTCACCCTTTATAGCTTCAAATATTTTGGCTCCTTGAGGTGCTCCATATATAAATATTGTTAATGTGCCGAGGAAAAGAACCAGTCATAACTAAGGAAACAACTAAGGAAACAATTAGGATTAATCAAGCAAAACCAAAATAAAAATGAGTTAGCACATCACATGCTTATTTTTTTCTTTAAGATTCTACTAGGGAAGATTATATTTTTAAAATTATATATTAATACATATTATATAAATTTTTTTTAAAAGTATTATTTAGGCTGCCTGACCACATTCAGAGCAGCAAAGAGTGCGCACTTAGGGAGGACAACTTGTGAGATTGGACAACCAAATTCTAACAAAAAAAAACTTCTTATAAAGGTTTTAGCATATCTGACCCTCGGGGATTTTTGGTGCAAGTGTGGGATTTAGCACTTATGTGCTATTTGAATTTCATTTTCCACCTGTGCTCCCAGCAAAGCTTCAGGGAGGAGAGCAGAGGGAGGCCAAACGGATGCAATTCCCACCATAGTGCGGGAAGCAGCTTTGACTGAATCCCAGTCTTTGTCAGGGAAGGAGTCCAAACCAATCATGGAAAAAGCTGTAAATGCAATGCCAGAAGGATGCAGTTTTATGAACACTGAAACATCCAGGTTGCCTTGCTAAGAAGTGCGAAACCCAAAAGCACCATTCCTGAGAAATGCTGAGCACCACCCTAAAAGCTGAAGGTCATGTCTTCAGCACTCGAGAGAACCGGATGGCAGAATGTAGCTCAGCAAAGATGAGGGGTTCCCTCCCCCAGATATGTCAAGGAGAGATGAAATGGAGTTTGGTTCTGATGTCAGAGTACTTAAAAGCACATTAATAAAGGATTCCCTTGGTTTGCAGTCAAGAGAAGTCAAAGAAAATTTGTAACTGCCATCAAAACGGTCATAGATTGAATTTGCTAATAAAAAGATTTTAAAAACAAAAATGAACACTTACAGCAGAAAGCTAGGCATATAAATATAACTAAATATAGGAATAGTAAGGTTTTACATGACCCACAGATTTATAGTTTACGATTATAAAGCCAACTGGTTTCACAAAATTATGTTTTTTCTAATAGCGTAAAAGAATAGAACTTTGCGCTGTAAAAACACACACAATCACAAAATGATATTTTTTTTGTGACTTGAACATAATAAAGATAAGTTTCAAGCACACAAAATGACAATTTATCAAAGCCACAGCCACAGCTGGAGAATTCATGACTCCTGGAACACTAGCAGTAAAATCCTTAATGAGACAAGTACCACAAATAAATCTGCACCTTCAAAAAATACCCTAAACATCCACAGTTACCCAATTAGTTCCCTGGCAGGAGTCTGAGCACATTTCTCCATTCTACTCTACAGAAGAAAAATAAATATTTAATGAACATAAACTCAGTTACTGGTGATCACTAAACGAGACCCCAATGAAACAGAGAGTTCTTATAATATACTTACCCAATTTTTCACACCTTTCTTCACACCTTTATGAAGAATAAAGAGTACAAGTAAGATTGAAGTTTATATTTCCAAGATTTTATAAATCGGTATTGCTTATTGTTTGCTTCACAGTGCTGCAAATAACCTACAACACATTAAATGGGTGCGATAAGTGCCCTTGATAAGGAACATCCCTCTGTTCCCTGTAGGTCTTATTGTGTGTTTGGCAATAATTATTTTGCATTTCTGCATCTGATGAGCACTTTTCCTTTTCAGTGGAATGCACAATTTAATTTTGACCTTGGCCTAAATCTAAGCAAGAGACATTTAGAAGCAATGGTGGGTCAAGGAAGTGTAGGCTCAGGCTTGATGTCCTGTTCTTTCCCTATTAGCTGCCAGCATCTCATCTTGGCTGCTTCAGCGAGCGAGTAGCTGTTATACATCTCATTTAATGCTCTCACGGTTGCTCAGAGCTGCTGATGTGTGTGTGTTAGTTTGCTCTTAGGACAACTGTTCCATTAGGAGTTGTCTGCTACTCAACCCGACTCCAAATCCTTAAGTTTTCAGGACAAGAGCTTCTCACATTAAGGAAAAGAAATACAACAGTGAAATACTAGGAAGTACAAAGTATAGGGAAACAATAGGAAATACAAAGTAATGACACCAGGTTGCCAGATACTCCTGAAACTATGACGGCAGCTGCAAGCTACCCTTGCTCTACCTCAAGTCAAGCTCTTTCTACCAGACCAGGCTTACCTGAGCACTTCCTGCCAGCAGATCCTGTTGTATTAGAAAGACAGGAAACAAAACTTCAAGGAGATGAAATTAAAATAGAGACAATTTTTATTAATATTTTTTTCTGGATGTTATCTTTGAAGATTGCTAAAATAAGAGTCACTCTTATCTGTACCAGCTCCTCCCACAGCCATATTCCAAGTCAGTCCTACAGTTCATCTCTTCTTCTCAGAGTCATGGTTTTTCACGTTGCAGCAGCTAGAATATCTTCCTCATAACCCCAGAGGAGTTTGCTACTTAAGTTTTTTTCTTTCCTTCATGCATAGCATCCAGTGCACAATGAGCTTTTGATTAATCATAGAGTGATTAATTACCTACACTTTCCGTGGCTCAAATTCAGCACAGCAATCAGCTTCTCACAGCAGTATATTCCAAAGTTCTTAAGTTGGCCAATTATCTGTCACGAGCTATATACAGCGCACATTTCTATATGCTTTCCTCATGTTTAGATTATGCTCTTAGAGCACTTGCATGGAAACATTAAAAGTTAGCCTATTAATACACCAGCCCACTGCAGTCAGCACCACGCAAGGAGAAGAGACGCATTTTTAACACATATTAAAATCCAACTCTTCTCAAATGTTATTGGATTGAATGATTGAAAGTGAAGTTGTCTCATATGTAGAATCATTAGTTCTAACAAATAAAGTGAAATATGCACCTTTCTCCTCAGTAGAAAGCACATATTTTAAAATAGTAGAGACCTGTATGTTTGAAAAAATATTAAAATGTACATAATTTTGATACCTGTTATGCAGGAGTTATTATTTATAGCTCAGTGCTGCTTAGGATCTCTAGTCATGGGCAGATTTCCATTTGGCTACAGCTATACAGCTCCAGGGCAGGACAGGGAGAGCATCAGTTTGTCAAGATAAGCCTGGCTGTATCAGACGAGACTGAAGTCCATCTAGCCTAGGAAGTGGCCTTGGACCATGGTCTTGGTCTCTGATCAAACCATCACTAGCAATTGTTGAAAAAGAGAACAAGAACAGGGAAAACATGCACCAATTAGGCTATTAGCCCAGCCTCCAGGAGCCCGTGACTTGGGCCGCTTATGGCAGAGATGGACCTGGAGCACCTAGCTGAGGCGTCTGGTATGCTGCAATGTGAACTCCATTCATCATCCTTCTGAAATTTGCCTTCTGATCAGCCGGCATTCAAACGGGCATTGCCATGTGTGCGCCCCCTCCCTGCTCGGAGAGGTCGGGGAGCACAAGGTGCCTTCACATGTCACCTTCTCGTCACGAATCCCAAGTCTTGTGAACTACCTGCTGGGAGCAACAGTTCCTTTCTTAGCACTGGACACCAAAACCATAGAACCAGCTGCGCTGATGAGCAAGTATAATGGTGCTACAGCTATTATCTGACTGACATTTTGCAAAACCAACGCTTTTTAATTCAATCATACTACTTTCCTGATTTAGAGCCTAGAAACCCTGTATCATCCTTAAGTCTGGGGAATCTTTATCTTATTTGCAGTAGAGCATCCATGAACATCCACTGTGATGCTTCCTCAATCTACATCTCTTCCGATGTGCATTTCCTGAAGATCTGATGCAGTACATGAGAGAAGACATCGCTAGGGTAATTTTAGAAGTCAAGTTTCCCTGGTAACCGCTGCTGACATCTCTAACTCAAAATTTAAAACTACAGCTCTCTGTAACACCCTTAAATGGCATAAACTGACTTGTATCAGCTGAGCTAAGAAACCTTGCAGATACCTCACTGAATGACACAGCATAGGGAAGTTGAATTTTGGAGAATATACCCAGGGAGTTTCTTAAAGAAATCTTACCCGTGCCCAGTCTGCTGTGCAAAGAAGGAAAACAGGATGAAGGTAAAACTCCAGAAAGAGATGCAAAGAAGAAAAAAAAAAATGAGATTGGAAAGAGGTGGAGAGAAAAAAAAAAAAAGAGAGAGAGAAAGAGACACAAGGGCAGGAAAGAGCCAGAAGCATTCACTATGAAGAAAGGAGTGAGCCAGCAAGGAAGAACTATAAGCAAATGGAATTAAAGAAAGAAGAAAACAAGGGGAAAAAATGAGGACAACAGTATTCCTCGTTCTCTGTTTTAAACCTTTATTGCTGCTTCAGCATATTTTCTGGAGGATACTCATGTCTTCCAGGTCTTGAAGAGAAGTTAAGCAAAAGGAGGGTCACCATGAGATGTTACTACTGGTCCCGGGCTTCCCACAGGGCTTCATCACTAAGTTATCTTGTCTTCAAAAAGAGCACAAATTCTTTAACCATTTCAGATTTGCCTCTCTAGTTTCGATTTATCTCCTGTTTTTCCAAGCAAAATTAGCCTGATATTGGATCACAGTTACCTAGCAGTCTCCTCAAACTAAAATAGAGTTCAGCACTTCCTTTTCCCAAGCCCTTCCCACTAATTCCTCTCTTCACCACAGTGAAGACCACTTACTACTTTCTTGGAAGTCATTTATTGTGGCTGTTGTCTTTGAACCTCTTGTTATTTCTAGCCAAGGCTTGTGTACATTGTGCAATGACTACGAAAGTACCATTCTTAAGCAAAAGTGCTCTCATGCTCAGGCAAACCCTGAAACTGTGTCTCCCACTCTTGTCCATCCTGAAGGCTGCTGCAAGGAGCATTTCCCCATGACTTTTTTGCATCCATCACTGCCTCATCCTCAGCTGTCACATCATAGAAGCCTCTTGTCTTTGACTGGAAGCCTTTCAGAACTCACTCCATCTCTAATACCCATCTTTCATATAGTATTTGAAAAGCAAATCCTGCCATCACGTAGCTCGGGATGTCAGGCTCAGCTACCCCCTCGCCAAGCTTTCAAATAGGAACTCCTCAGCTTCAGAGGGGCCTGCAGCAGGCCAGAGAGAAGGTCCTTCTGGACCCGCTGTGGAGCTGCTGGCTGCAAGCAGAAGCCAAGGAAAGCCTGGGCAAACGCGTAGCTGTTCTTCCCTGGAAACACTGCCAGCCCCCGGCACACTGGAGCTTTCAGAAGAAATCACCTTTTTAGCATTTACTCCTCTTTGTTGATTGGAGGGAGTTCCCTATCCATATGGATATATTCATACAGCAGACACCTCTCCAAAAAACTGTCCTTACTACAGCTTCTGAAGAAAAGGTGCCCATAATTTAACTACTGGAATCCCGAGATCACTTCCATCTAGCACTTTGGGATCCCAGGGCTTTTAGTGGAACAGTAATCACGAGTAACATGGAGCGAGAAAACAATGAACAGCTGAGAGGCAATAATAAAGGAACAGGAAAAAATCCCTTTGAAGGGTAATTAAATACTGCCTTATCTTCATTTTCCCAGGCACATACTGGAAGGCAACTCTAAGTATATATTTTCCTCTCCAGCACACACTATTTTTGCTTTAGCTCCTCAGGGACTGGAGTGCTATGTCAATCAGCAATCAAAAGGTATTAGGCCGGGTGTCATGAAATCTCCTAGACACCACCAAGCAGCACTAGTGCCTTGTCTTTCCTCCCATCCTTCGCTGGTCAAGTCAGGGTCTCTGAAATTGTTTTCTCTATTACCTGTGCAATGCCTATCCCAACCTGAGCTCCATTCTTCATTTTGGAGCTTGACAAGAGGCAACCAATAAGCAATAAATAATAAAAATAACATACCTAAGGGCAGAATAGTTTAGGAAATGGTTGGAGAATCCCTGCCAATTACCTAGCACTGTGCCGGTAAATGTAGAGTGTAGTGCTCATTAAGGTGAAAAGACAAGTAGGCAATACAAAAATAGATATAGGAAAGGAAAAATGCAGCTGTTAGGGTCCTTACTTATTAGAGCAATGAAAGACCAGAGACAGAATACAGTGCCAAGTGAGGACAGAAAAAAATGCATATAGAAATAGTGCAGGGAGGAGAGAGACAGAGAGCTATAAACTACTGTAACATAAAGTGCTCAATGGAGTAAGTGCTGAGTTAGGGAACTAACACTGCTACAACAGAGATCTGGAGGAAACGTGCTCCAAGGGGAGCTCCTGTTGCAGGATTCGCCTCCAAAAGGACCAGAGAGTTATTCCCAAAACACGGTAACTAGTGCCTGGGGACAGCGACTAAAGAATTGCGGGTTTGATGTTTGGGATTCCCAAAAGCATCCAGAAAGCTTTTCTACCTCTTTCACAGTGAAGACTATTGATGGTTTTAACTATAATTTTGGATATACAGGAAACACAGAAGTTATCAGTTCTGCTGCTTTTGGTGAGCTTGCTGCCTCTTCTCAGACACAGGCAATGTCTTCATGGACAAGCATTCCCTTCTATAATTTTGGAGCCAAGTACTATAATATCCAGCTTTCAGTACTTTTTCACAATCTTTCAACACATTTTTTTTCTTATATGACAAAGGAATAATGTATTTTCACTACTACTATTACATTGACTTCTCTCCACCTTTTTTTTTTTTTTTTTTTTTTTTTTTTTAGTAACTTATTTAAAATGGTTGAGAAAAAGCAGTGCATAAGAGCACAACTCGCTCTTTAACAGACATTCATAAATCTGGATGTGAAATACCCTGCTGGTGCTATGCTGCAGAGCTGCTGTGAGAAAACTAGGCCAGCGCACAGGATTTGCTGAGAGAAAAGATTTGCTGTAATGATCCTGTCAGGTGCGATCGGCAGGTCGGCAGCTCAGCATCTCCACTGGATGCGCGTACACGAGGAGACAAGAAACTCAGCCCAGCTGTGCCCCAACACGACAACAAACTTTTCTCTTTACCAAATCTAGTCACATCATCCGACCCTCATGCAATGCAGCTCACATTCCTGCAAGAACAGGAATTTGCCAGCAAAAATCCACCTGGTCTTGGCATCCTAGAAGCCCAACATGAAATGGAGACTTCCCTGTGCACACTTGGAAGATATCTTTGCCACAAATCACTTACAACTACAGTTAAAGGGAAGGGGAAGAAGCAGCATGGGGAGTTGATACTGCTTAGGGCAGAAGACAGCATCAGAGTCACCTTCCTCCATGGGGTGGCCTGTCACTAGCGCCGTACGCTTGTCACCTGCAGGCCACCTGGTAAGACCATGGGGAAAAAATGATTTATCCCTTCACTGGGCTGGAATCCTTAATTAATATTTGCAAATTACTTTTATTTCCCCTGTAAGAGGTGCAACATAAATATGTCACATTAGAAAAGAATGACCTTTCTGTCTGAACTCCGTTAGTAGTCAGAGAAAAAAAGAACTGCTTATGGAATAATTTGTTCCTTAGCAAGTGGTATTCTTTAAAGAAAATAATAAAAGGTAGACTTTTAAATTTCTCCTGCAATTTGGACCACAGAAACATGAAAAGATATTTAGCTGAAACGTTTTAAGAACACCAGGACCTTCTCATTTAAGCCTTATCCTTGCGGAACACTGGACAGAGGTCAGTGCTAACGGTATTGGAAGACTTTGTTAAAGAGCAAAATCCTTCTCAGAAATGGAGCTTCAGAAAACACTATGTTTTGAAATAATATCCTCAGTTATGCTTTAATGTTGCAAGTTAAATGGGATTGCACATAACAGGTACGTATAACCAGCGATGGCTAAGCACAGGCTGATTTAAAATAGCTCTGCACAGTATCCTGCAGAGATGAGATGGGGCAGCGCTCTTGCATTCCTCCTATAAATAGGTGCAAGCAGAGGGGAGACGGTGACAAATGAAATTCATCTTTGACATCATTATTTTTTAAAATGGGTTTAGTGAATGCCTCAGGGGCTCCAAAGACTCAGGAGCAGGTTCAGCTCTAAATCACACCAGTATAAATCTGGAATAATGTTACTGAAGTCAAAGGAGATGTTTGGACTATACACAGATAATTTTGAGCAAAATAGGTCAAAATTGACTCAACTACAGGAACAAACAAGGAAGTATTTTATAATTACTTAAAGAGTATACTATCAAACCCTGATTTTTTTGGAATTAGTCCCATACAAAAAAAAATCTTGACCTAAGACACCACTTATTTCCAATAACAGATATATGTGAATCCTCAATGATATTGATGGTGACAATTCAGCTTGGTGACAAGAACCACCCAGCAACATGCCGCTAAGCTCAGCTCAGCTACATAACTAGTTGGCCTTAGTTAGAACTCGCATCAATGCTGTTTCACATCCACATGGCAAACCCCGCTTTAAGTGAAATAAATATCTCAATAACTGCTTGAGACCATTGTGGATGGGGGTCACCAGTCCCGATTAAATAGTTTGCTCCTAAAAATTAAAGCACAATAATTATATTGTCTTTGTTTCCAGCACTCACCCTCTGTGACAAGTTCCTGCACAGATAAATGTGAAAGATGAGTAGGGGAGTATTAAATAATTCTCAAAAAAAGCTTTTATATGATGGATGCTTATGAGACAAAGTGTGCTGCAGTTCATGCAATTAAAAATCATATCTGTGGCCTGAAGAACTCCTGTGAATTTTCAGCTTAACCCTTCATTTGCCCTTCTACCAAAAATAGATGGCACAGACAGGTTAAAGTTTGACCGAGGTCAGATATATTACTTTTAAATAGATTTTTAAAACAAAAAATTAAAAATTCCCTTCTCACTTTTTTTTGCTGTGTACCCTGCTGCCTGGCACATCTCTTGCTCTTTGATAAGATATGTCTTTCTTAGAGAGTAAATTTTGATTATTTGCATTCCTGCAAGTGCCAATACATCAGGCTGGAACTCGCCAGAGCAGGAAGCAGAAAAGCGAGCCCGGCCAAAACACCGGATTCAGGCTGGGCATCTCAGACTCACCAAGACCTCAGTTAGGAGCAACTCCCTAGCCGAGAGCCAGGCCACAGACTAATGGTTCATTTAACTACATAACCAGGGACGCCAACAGCATATCTAAGAAGCTTCTTCTCCAGATATACACGGACATATGCTTTGTAGAAGCCCTCTGCTAGATCAGCTTCTTTCCCAAACCCCAATATCAATATTTTTTCCTCTTTCAAACTCTTCACTTTTGGAATACACAAAACCTGTATCAACCCACCTTTAAAAGCAACAGAAACTTCTGCCTCGTAACAATATTGGCCACGAGGCTGCGAGGAGAACAAGGGAGAGCTCAAGTGCCGTTGAGTTACCGTCAAGCAGCCTTCCGCTAGGAGAAAAAGTTCTGGGAAATGAAACAAGCTGACACATCAGGTAGCTCCCGATTCCCGTATGTCGGTAAGCTCGAGTAAGCAAAGTCTAAAATTTCTTCCACTCTGGACACATCAGAAATTTTGTCAGTTTTGCAGAGCACAAAGTATACTCTTCCCTTGCCAACAGGTCTGTCTGCTTGTGCATAATTAAAGAGCTGCTTGCTTGACCTTACCTCAAAGTGAACATTGAAAATCCATTTTCCTCGCTAAGGAATTAGACATGGAACATGAAGTCTGAAGATATTGTTCCCACTCAGCCACTCTCTCCCCTAAAATGCCCGCACCACCCTGAGCAATCAGTCTGCGCTTCATCAAAAATAAGTGGAGTCCAGGGGCCACTCACTCATTTTGGAGCCAAGGTCCTCGGTGAGGGAACTGAAAAGGTGCAAACAACACGCAGGTCTTAGTTTAAGCTTTGCTGGTTACCTAGTGCATTAGTTCAGGGATTTACAAGTATTTATAGGTTGCCATAAAGTAGGAAATGCTGCATCAGTTGAGTTTCCCCTAAGCTGCAACTGGGCTTGCACCAATAAACTGCTTTGCTGGGATCTGTAATGTCGTTAAGAAAGAACATCGTTAAGAAGAAAGAACAAAGCTAAATGCTATCAAAAAGCCACTTTTTTTTTCCCCTCAACTTTGCACCACACCAAACCGTGTCTTTAGACACCAGCCATTTTTCTTGATTTATCAAGAATTCCCAATTGCTTCTTTCACTTACCAGGTAGTTGCTCCTAGCCAATTTTTCCCTTCAGGACCCCAAGTCAGCAGCGTCCCTTGACTATCGCTTCATTTCACAGCCTGGGGCCTGTCATGAAGCTACTGGACTCACTGCACTGAGAGAAATGAATCTCCGGTACCGAGGAGTAAGGGGGCTGGGCAAGGCTGTGCAGCTCCAGAGAAAAATCCACCTGCGGATGGAGCTGGCTAGGGAAAAGCTGAGCTCTTCCTGGTGCATGGAGTATGGAAAGGCACCCCAGGGTGAATGTGGCTGCAGAACTCCAAAGAACTCCTGGTGGATTCCAACACTGAAAATACTACATTGAAAATGTCTAACACAAGCCAGCTCAAAAACCCCTTGCTAGAAAGTCATCCTTGGACATGTAAAATGCAGAATACCTAGCAAAAACAGGGAGCAGCTTTTGCTTCAGCACTCACAGTCTGCGAGGCAGCTCATACATCACAATTTTCTCACGTCAAGGCAGATGTAGAAATATGTTTAGGATCAAAGGAAAAGCAATCGACGGGCCTGGCAAACAGGCCATGCAGTACAAGAGTAAAACAGAGTCAAACTCCTGTAGCAAGGAGGAGGACGATGGATTATTTAATCTGCTCCTGCAGCACAAGGCTGGGCGCTCTGCTTTCTTTGGGAAAATTTGGGAAAATGTTTGCTGCATTCAGGAGCAGGGTCTCAAATATTACAGATTGCTCATGTTTGGAGGCAGAACGTCCGAGAGCAAAGACTTGCTGTACAGAGATTTTGTCTCTCTCCACATATAAAATATTGAGAATACAACTGGCAGAGGGTGTTCTGCTGGGCTTTTCTTCTCTCCTTGAAGCCACAGACCGTGCCCCACACATCTAGGTACATCTCATCTCCTAGAGTCGCATGATGGTAACTGCCTGCTCTGTGATACTGTAGTCTGTTCTTGGAATGACTCAAATCACTGAATTGAACAAAAAAAGATTTTATCTCAGCCCTTTAAATTCATCCATGGGGGTAGAATACATGAGTTCAAAATGCTCACTAGTCTTGGACTCCATAGAGTTTTGAAGGACTCGCCTGGATGTGCTAATGCAGAGGGGTAGAGTAGGAGCAAGTTCTCTGCGCTCCCACTGATAGAGAGGAATGGCTGAATCCCAGCTCAGATTGCACGGGTTTACTCTTTCTTCCACGGATAACCAAGACCTACACCACAGCAGAGGAGAACAAAACAAAACAAACTAATGGAAAGAAAGAGTGCACAATTCCATCTAAGTTAGGCATTCCTGGCTTCAGAAACACATCACCAAAATAAGACAGAAATATTTACACATTCTGTGTAGACTTCTGTAGAGCCTTCAATAGCATTCTTTAGAGAAATAAAAGCATTTCATAGGTAAACAAATTATATTAAAAAAAGCTACTAATTCTGTCCTGACAATTTTTGTGTTCATATTTAAGTAGAAAAAGAACATATTCATTAGACAACTCTAACTGTTGTACCACACTGTTAATATCTATCTAGACAGTGTCTTTTCTTTTTCCTCTCCTGTATAATGAAATAGCAGTTCACATTTGCTCTTAAGAGATAGGTGAAGACGAAATGCGTAGGGCCGAAGTTCAGCACGCAATACTTTACACACAATTAAGTAAAGCACCAAAGTCCTCTCGCCAAGGTCACGAGGAATAATCACGCACATTAAACCAGCTACGTCCCTATATACCTTGCTGACACCTTCCCCTGGCTCTGCCTTGGCAGGAGCTGCATTAAAACATGACCATGCCCTGCTGCCTGCTCTGCTTTGCTGCGTTGGCTGGGCAACAGGTCCAGTTTATTTGAAGAAATTACCATCAAAATACAGCAAAAATATGTTTAGCGATCACACACAATAATCCATTTATACTCTTAATTTACCTGCAGAACTTAAAACAGTTTTGTTGACCGCTAGGAAAGCCACCTGCAAGAAGTGATTTAATGTTAACACACCCCCCGCAACCATGAATGTTACACTGAGGCTTTATTGCAGTTACTACAAGCAAAACAAACCTCTGAACCACGGAATCATCATAGCTGAAAAGGGCCCTCAAGATCAGCATGATTGCCTCTACAAGAGCACCACAGGAGGCATTTTAACCACTGAAATGAAAAAACATGGTTCTTTTCACCCTAGGAAAGCAGCACCAACCTTTCTCATGCATTTCACATAAAAGTTCATTAAGCTTTGAGATTATATATTTAAGATAGTTTTCTTTTTAATGTGCATGAAGAAACAGAAAGGCTAGAAAAATTCAATCTTTTCCTTACCTTTTCTCCTTTATAGTACTCAGTGCATTTTCCTACATGATTACCTAAAATCGGTTCATCTATTTCAAAATCTAACAGTCAAAATATGAATTTATCATTTGCCATTCCTTCTTTTACCCCCTTTTTAAAGCTGTAAAATTATGCTCTGAAGCCACTAAACATAGTGCGACATCTGTGAAGTGATGTATTTTGTTTTTAATGCGTGCACTTAGCTGCAGATCTGACTTTCAAGTACTTAATTCTGAAATATCTAAAATAATCCATGTCCCCGAGAAATACCACTAAAGCACCCAGGGCTTTCTTATGAAAAGGGCAGGAATGTGCTAAATGTATCTAATCCTTTTTCAGTTCCACCAACTTTTTCCACAAGAACCTACATAGTATTTTGCTACATTCTTTGAGGTCTGCATGTACCTGGAAAGGAATTCAAGGCAGAGACTGAGAGTTTCAGAATAAGATGGTGGAAAAGAGAAAGGCCATGAACAGAGTTGCAACCCAGGATGAATAACTCTGGTAAGAAAGCAGCCATTTGGTAGATTGTACAGACATTTGTGTGTATACACAACAAATCCATTTTCCTACTTGCTCTCCCTGTTACCTCCTGGCACAAACCACAAGCCCCACGGTGTCTGAGCACCACATCCTTTTAAATTTTTATTCCACAACACACATGCCAGTGGGATGTGGAAAAGCCAAAGGGAGGCTGTTGCTTTGACTTCAATATTCTTCGATCTATAGGTGAGGAGGAACTAGCTCCAAGATGTTCACATCCATGAAAGTTTTCTCTGTCTTCAAAACTTCCCCAAAGACAAAGGTTTCTTTCTTGCAATTTAGTCCCTTGTTGTCATTAAATTCTTCTGGTCTAGAATCATCCACTCCCAGTTTCCATCTTTTAGCTTTGTCTCTTTAGTACCTGCCCGGTTCAGGTAGCTGATCTCAGGGGCAGTAAGATGGGCCTCATCATTCCCAAGGGAGATGTAAGACTCAGGTGACAGTCACTCACCCCACTCATCTGAGCTGCGATAGATTATTGACCATTTACTGCATCAGGATGTCACACACAGCATACACAAAAAACCCCAACAATTTAACACACGGCAATTAGAAACAATGACTGCTTTTTAATGGGGCAGTAATTCTGCTCAGGCTGCTGAATCCATTCACTGTCTGTACAACTTCCCTCTGGCCAAATATCGAAGATCACACACACGCACTGTCTCCGCTGGCCTTTTTAATGAAATGAATACTTTTACCAATCAATTCCTCAATTACACCATGCAAACAGAATGATCACAGTCATTATGTTTGAGCCATTCATGCTCGTAACAGTGACTTCATCATCCATTACACTAAAATAAAAATAAAAAAGAATAAAGTATCCCAAAATTTCAGGAGTCAACTTTATATTCTCCTAATAAACATATAAATCATACATATAACTACAGGGTAAGATGCTAAATTCTCAGTTATTGATGAACACACTGCTAAAATACTTTACTAAATGGCACAGGCTTGATTCATATAAAAATACCCAAACTATTGATTTTGCTTAAAAAACATTTTAGAAGTCTCTCAAAGTGCAGACAGCTGAAATAAGTTATGAAGTGCATGGGAAAAAAAGCTTAAATAAAGAAGAAAGGGACCCAGCCAGGCAGAGATAGCAGGAGGAGGTAATTTATGAAGCCTTTGTCAGTCCCACTGAAGCAGCAGCAGCAGTGGGGACACAGCTCTGTGGGCTGCTACGGTCTGTACCATTAGGGTCCAAAGATCACGACAGCAAATTCAAGACGGACAATATTCAGCTCTAGATGCAGCACAAGTTTCTTCATCAGGGTTTTACCCAAGAACAACGTTCCTTAAAACGACACACATCTTCACATCTGACACAAGCGTATTTGAAATGGTAAATCAGAGGCAGATTTTCAGGCCAGAGCTTCAGGAAATTCCTATATGCTTTGTCTCCAAACCTATCTCTTCTGGACACACCGTGCTAGCTCTTCTACTAATATCAAAAGAGTTGTATACATACTCTTTTTCCCCCTCACCATTAATTGTCCTTAATCTTGGGATGACTGTCTGTAATGTAGGATCCTAAGGTATTTATTTCTGGAAAACACATTAGTTTTTTACAGATACAACACCATTCGGAAAGTCTCGTATCACAGGGATATGCATGTTAATAAGAATACAGAAGTTACAACTTTTCCCCTAAATTTCCCTTAGTTCCCATGGAAACACAACACTTGCTTCCTGTCTCGCAAGGCTGTGAGATGCAGTTATACACTCATTAAAAAAATACCTACAAGAGCTTTTCCCAGGTTTTTAAGCAACTTCCCCTGATTCCTATTCATTGGGACCATTTGGCTCAAAGAGACCATTAAAGAACAGCATTAACCAGGAACTTTCCGGAAAGAGAGCTCAACTGTTTAGGGCCAGGCTGAGGCTATGCTGATACCAGTCAGGTGGTGACACTAACAAAATGTTACTGCACAACTTGTTCATGGTTTTAACATTGATACAGCCGTCTCAAATGCATATTTTTCACTGTACCTTCTAAGGACTGTTATCTGCTGCCTGCCATAGTTTTGCACGCTCTGAAGCCATTTACAGCTACAACCAAACTTATTTTCAACATCATTTGGAGGAGAAGCAGCTTCAGTACCACTTACCTGGAGAGGAGGTTGCTCATGAATTTAACTTCTGCCTTTATTTCTGAAGGGGACAGAAACTACGGTTGAGAAAGAGGAGATAAATCCCAGACAAGAGGAGATGATGTCTCCATTTGCTACAGAAATATATCATGTATCATGGGATTTGTTACCACAGACAAAAAGATACCAGTCTGGAAAGATGGGCTACACAAAACATGCAGATCCTTGAAAAGGGGCTGCTGCATTCCTTCTCTCCCAGTGCTTTCCCTATGCACTGGGACTCGCAGCCTAAACCAAAGCTTGCTGCAGTCACCACGATGTTTCTCTCAATTTCCATTTCTTTTCACTGCTTGCACAAGGCAACAAATTCTCCCTTCCCAGGATCACAGATCTGTTAGCAATGATTGCAGCAGAGCTGTAGCAAGCTAACTGAATAGCTGACAGAAATATCATTTTCATCTTAAAATTAAAAATATCTGGGAGTCTTATGGGGAATAGCAAGAGAGCCACAGTAAGCACTGAATAAAGAGTGAGAGAAAAAAGTGCTAGACAGTAATAGTACATGTACACAAATGTACCCTATTAATAGAAAGACTTCTCAACTGCAGTAATTTTTGAAGTATCATATCTCTGTAGTATCACAACCAAACTAATGGAATTATATCTACTGAGCTATTTCTAAGAGAGTTGAAAAATATCCAACAAGATAAATGTACAGAAAAAAGGACTTATTATTCTAGACCATGGGGATAACATCAAGAAGATTCCTGGAAAATTTGGAGGATGCATGCCCAATTTGGACA
>JAWLRI010000203.1:5878664-5889975 GCA_034781795.1 Crypturellus tataupa | reverse complement strand
ACTTATTATTCTAGACCATGGGGATAACATCAAGAAGATTCCTGGAAAATTTGGAGGATGCATGCCCAATTTGGACAATTAGAAAAGCTGCGTTTCAGTCAGTCTTTGGGCACTCAAAATACAAATACTGGAAAATGGAATTTTCAGCTTTATTTGGTTTCTTTAGAAAATGATCTTCTCTCTGTTCCCTAAGTATCAACCTCCCCCCTCCAATAAACTAAAATCTCCCACAGTTATTTTACTGAGCCCATCTCTCCGATCTCCTAAATCAAAAAATCCCTATAATAGTTGCTTCATCTACATGCTGCTTCGTAGCAATGCTGCGGCTACAGCGCTCTAATACTGCATCTTGCTGATATTTCAGATATTTCTTTTACGCTCTTTATATATGAAAGAGATGACAGACTGCTTACTGGAGAAGTAAATATGAATTCTATCCTTCCTCAAAACAAAACAAAACAAAACCTTTGTTAGTCTTACATAGACTTCAGCTTTCTAGTTCTTACTTGCTATCTGTAAAATAACAAAGTTTGGAAGGACTTCCTGCAATGAGAAACTTTGAAGTATTTGTTTTAATTTCTAAGCTTGAAATCATCCTTTCACATAAGACCAGCACACACTCAATTCTCTTTTTCTATGGCCCTTGAATCTTCCAAAGACAGACCTAAACCACAGTGCATGCAGATTGATGTCGGGGAAAAAAGCACAGCTTCTTTTAAACACTGGAGGTAATTAGCTATCGAGATAACTTACCAAGGAAAGTCCATTAACATGGAGTCATTAAATCAAATTTTCATGGTCCTCTGTAAAAGATCCACCCTGGCAAAACCACAAGGTCCAGGCTTGGGAGCTCTGAGTCACTCAGAGCAGGAAACTCCCTTCGCTCCAGAACCACGAAGCGGCGGCCCAGGGCTGAGGTCCTTCCACTTGGCCACTGCTCCTGTCACGGTTTCTAATGCAAAGATTTCTCTTCCTGACACGCTCACTGTATTCCTCATACGCCCCACGGTAGCAGGGGGAAAGCTGACCCACTGCTGACCTCTTGAATAGGTCATATACAGAAGTCCTTTCAGGACAGCACAGAGGAATGACCAGGGTGCTTTCAGCAAACTCGAACCACCCTGTCTTTTGATCACTGCAAAACGAACCAAATTCAGCTGAATACATGAACTGTGGAGCAGGCCCTCCCTAACTCTCTGAATTAAAATCATTTCAGGAAAGATCCTTCATGGTGGATGCCTCTGGTGCCTACACAACGTTGAGTTAGGACCAAATCACCCAAAGGCTTGAAGAACCCTGCCCCTCTACCAAACCCACAGCAGGCAGCCCAAGCAATACACAGGCGATTAAAAGGAAATTCCTACACCCTGTGAAGGGCACAACAGTAAAATCATGCTTGAAATTATCAGTAGTCAGTGATTAGGATATCTTACCAAAATATGCTATGTACACTTGTAATGACAACTACACTCTGCAAGGGCCTTGTTGTCAAACTGTTATCAGCAGGAACTGTTATAAAGTATTCACTCAAGCTAATATTTCAGATTTATCTAAAACCTCAGCATCTAGATTTAATGTATTCTAAATAACATTTTACTAAAAAAAAAAAAAAAAAAAAATCTGCACAGTAAACACATAAGTAAAATGAGCCATTTCCAAAACAGGTTTCAGGAAAACAAATTGCCCCTCCACATTCTTACCTCCTTCATGCTACGAGAGTTTTGTCACTATGGTATTTCAAGTTTTATAGCTATAAATAAAAAGATATTTTTCTTTTGAGCACATTTAGCAAATCTTAATTTTTATTGACAAATTAGTAACAAAAGTTATATTGCATCCAACAGGGTATTTAAAGAATTTATGAAGACTTGACATTTGTAGCTGACCCATTTCCAGTGTACAACAAGAGAAATAAACAAATTGGGAAACAGCAAACACTAGATATTTTCAGTGCATATTCGAGTCCAGGAAAAAAATAAAGAAAATAATCATTTTTCTTGCCTTGCAGTTTGTCACCCTCCCAAAACAGGCCTGTAAATTTACACGAGAGGCAAGACAATCCCAGTCCAATCTTAAAATGTCTCAATCATTCAGTCTTTCTCCTTGACCCAACTTATCACTTATCTTCACAGCTCACAGCAGTTTCTCCAGGATCCTCTGTCTTAAATTTTTTATGAGATGGCTCTCCGGGGAGGAGAGACATGCAATGCTCTAAGGATTGTGCAATTTCATCAATTGTCCATTTGTCTTCATGAAGCGCATGCTCCTCCAGCGTAAACGGCCCCTGCTTGGTTCGGGTCAGCTCTTGCACACTGGCACAGGTAGAGAGTTCTGCAGGAAAGGAGAGAGGATTCAGGAAAAAACGAATGGCCAATTTATCTATTTGAATCCATTTACAATGTCTTATGTGTAGCTTTATACATATCCTTCTATATTACTCTGTTTTGTGTGAAAAGGAAGTTAATGAAGATTTTTCACTCATTTACATCATTTTAAATCAATCCGAGGCAAGGGAATTTTCCTTTGATTTCAACAGATCTACACTTCATAAGCGGTAAGGAGATTTTGCAGAATTAAATCATAAAGAAGCAGTGGAAATGATGACATAAAAGCAGAGTACACTGTATTCACAAATGACTTAGAAGCCCATAAGCTATTTTGCCAGAGACTTTGAGTCCTTCACACGTAAGTGCTTATAACTCACCTTTAGAAATGGACTTTTATATTTTTATCCTGTGCCATCTATCAATATAAAACTGAGATGAGGGAAAAATCCAAAATACAAACACATACCCCAATGGATTAAATAAATACCAGTAGGACAGGGCTACATAATGAGGGGTTACAAAAGATAACACCTGGAGCTAAACTGAAAGCAAAGAGGTCTAAAACTTAATACGAAAACATTATCTTTCATCCTCTCAAAATGTAGGAGGCTTTACTGCATTTTAAATGTATTTTGTCAATCAAGGATAAATTTTATCTTGATTTGTCATTAAAGGACTAAACAGAAGCCAGTATGATCAGACAGCAGTAACAGAAAGTGAATCTTCAACTTGCCTAAGCACAAATAACTGCATTGAAATTCAGAAGGTTCTCCCACACCACTTGTTTTTGGATCTGCAAATGTATCATTAAAAAAAATTTTTAAAAAAGTCTATCTGCTCTCCATTATGCAGTTTGATAGATAAAAAGTACAAGACAAATAACCCTGCGGGAAAGCAACACTATTCACAGTTCAGGCAAAGTAGAGAGAAAACGCTTAAAAAAAAAAAATCACAAATTGACAAGTCTCCGCAGCAGGCAGTTTGATTATGTACATCATAATGCTCTGTACAATCTGTTTTCAAAATGTGATGAACAACGTTTAAAAAGACAGTATCCTCCTCTTCTCACCCTTAATCTGACTAAGTTTTAACACATGGAGAAGAAAAAGAAAACTTAAAACATTTGTATTATGTTAATCAGTGACCTGTTCCATTTCTACTCACTCTTAGGGCCCTTGGGCAATTATTTAACCCCTTCCCCCCCCCATATTACAAAGCAAAACAGTTCAATACATAAAAAAATAATAGCAGTGCAACGCTGCAACATAGCACCTAAGTCTGGTGTCTGGAGATACAGAAAGTGACACGATTTTTCCATTAACAGAAACATTCATTCCTTAAGCTGTCACAGTTTTCTCATGCCTACCTTTGCCAATGTCGCTGACCAGGCTCCTGACATAAAAGCCACCACCACATTCAACATCTGGAATGTTAACAGCAACATGGTAAATTGCCAGGGCAGTATGAAATCTACTTTACATAGAAACCATGTTCCCAAACAAATGTAAGAATGCACTAAGCAAACAACCGGTGATAAAATATTTATAGGATACAGCATCAATTATTCATCCTGTAACATATGTGTGGGTGAGATTGCTAAGCTAGAGAGGAGGGAAAGCAAATACAATGGCAACTGAACTCACCAGAAATTATGTACTTGCTGTGGTATGTGAATAAATGTTGCAGTCCTGTTCATTTTAAAGATTTCAAACAGTTATTTCATCTTGCTACATGTGAAGTTATTTCAAGTACTAGCCTAAACTGGCTACCAAAGCTTTTAAGACACTGTCGTACAATTGTGATAGGAGTTGCCCCAATAAAAGCTGATGACGTTTTAAAATTCACTTTTAATTTCCCCTGCTTTCTCTCAGCCTGTCCCTTCCCCCTCTGCCAATGAACACCCAACCATAAAATAAGGGCTGAGGTAGCACAGCACTGAGCACTGTCACTCAAACCTGCTCTCCACATAACACTTAGTCTGGGGGACTAGGGAAAGGCCAACTAGGTAGCTCTTGAGGGTGTGAAACGATGTTGACCTCACAGTAGTATCAAACACTAATAAAAGTCTCTTTGCTTCATTTGTCAATGTGCTTTCAAGTTTCTCCAGCTATGGTAGAAGAGAGGATAAGATCCTGTCTTGCCAGAATTGCTCCGACAGTAACTGATACCGACCCTTGCTGCGCCCTGGGGCAGACAGCAGCAGGTCTGGGAAACCAAGCAAAAGAAAGGATGAAGTGAAGGAGGCAGACCTGGGAAAGGAGAGGCGAGCTGCAGGTTGTGCAATCATGGACAGATGCAAATAATCCCCCGACCAGAATTTTCCCTCACAGAAAGATTACAAATAATCAGCTTAACTTAAAACCAAAACACGGTGCTTTTACTGCAGAGTGGAAGTCTCTGCACATAGGCTCATCCTAAAACAAGTAGCTATAGGAACCGAAAACCATTTCATTATCTTAGTCCCAATCTGAGTGTAAATAAAGCTCTAACTCTATGAAATGAATTTTGTTTTTTACCCAGTGTGAACAGCGGTGGCTGGAAGTGTTGGAGGGAGAGACTGTACACTGTTACTGGTCGAGCAGGCTTTGCTTCAACTGCTTCTCCTCTCTTCATCAGAGATGATAGCCTTTCTCCATCCTTCTTCAAAGCAGAATAGCTGAGCAGATAGAGCACAAAAATGTGTCCTATGTTTGCAATATTAATGCAGTATTACAAGAGGATACCTCTTGCCCTTCTAATCCTCTCCAAAAACTCTTGGAAAAAAAAATGTACCAAGTGTAGCTGAAATCTTTTGAACACAGCATAATCTCATTTAGCTGCCGCTAGGTAAACTGGAAAACACGACATGGTCCTGTATTTATTCCTCGCTGCATCAATTTAGAAGCGCTTCATCACTTGATTTGTTCTTTATGAAAGCAAAGGGACTCTATCAGGAGTACAAGGGGTACAGCATTTGTAACCGCCTCTCAGAAGCCTGCAGGTCGCAGCCTGTCTAGGGGCTACACTGGGAGCTGAAAGCTGCTCAGGCAACTTCCCTCCTCTAACTCTGCCTAGTGACTTTAGCTGACTCAACTAAGGGTCTTCCCCTGAGTGAACTGTAACCTTGTTCTAGGGTGTTTAGAGGAGCAGTATCAAATGAAAAAATGCATATCCTGCTGATAACAGGAGACCTTATCCAAAGCTCCAACCCAGGCTCTGAAAGATGATCATTAAAAAAAAAAAATCTTATTCAAATTACCAGCAGGCTAGGAAGCAGGTCAAACAGAACTCACGGAATAACTGACCTCACAGCACTCGCAGTGGAACCACAGTAACTGACCCGTTGCAAATGCAAAGGAAACACGTTAGCTTAAATCACCATAAAAGCCATCTGCCTCTCACCACTTACTTCTAGTCACCTGACTAGAAGAAATTTGTTAAGCTGGGAAAGCCTCATCAGTAATTTCAACACGCAGTTTTCAGAAAACTAATCTGAAAGGCACTTCTACCCTGATGTCAGTGTCCGTCCACCCCACATCTAAAACAGAAGACTCAAAGCTTTCCCTTCGAACTAGAGGACAGAGCAGCACTCCACAATCACAGCAAAAGCTGTTCAAGACTCCTGCTTTGCTTCACAATTTACCAGCAAAACAGACTCCAGGTGACCATTTGTACTTGATGTTCAAATCAGCATGACCTGCAGCTGCAAATGTGTCAAGTTAAACTCCAAAGTCTGCCTAGCATCTACCCTGTTGTCAAAATATACCTTTTTATTTCTGACAGTACTGAATTCTGGCAAGTCCTGACAGCTTAACACTGTTCCTGAGAGTGTCTGCATGCTGTAGAACTTACAGTGGAGGAACTTGCATTATGTCCCCAGTGAACTTTTGCAGCGCGCTTTCAAGATCTCCTTTTGTTATCTTATCTGTAGAAATAAAACAATAAGTGTGTTAGCATTGATTATTCACATGGCACTAATGGCATCAATCATGCTCTGCAAATAGATACAAAGAAGAGGTGCCTCTGCTTTGAATTTAGATTCAGCAAAGGATGCCACAAGAAAGAGAACAGACTGTAAGTAGGAGTGTGAGCTATTGCAAAAAGAATGAACATACTGTCCAAGGTGATTAAGACAGTCTGGACATTTCCAAAAGGGCAGAAATCTCCACACACACTATTACGTTTTGCAATTTCTCTCACTTCAGACTACTATTCATTTTTCTGGGAATTACACAAAACTACAAGAATTGACCTATTCTAATTTTTAAAGGATGAAAAAGAATAAAAAGCTTATCTAACCTTTGCAGCTTCTCTTTAAGAGTACCTAACTGCAAGGGAAAGATACACAGGTTATTACAGAACAAAGACACTGGGTTTTTTTTGTTTTGCTTTGTTTTCTCTCTCTTTCTCTGGCAATGACTGCAACTGTAAAAACACATCAAATTTCCCTAGCTACCAAATATCTAACATGCAGATGCTTACATATTAAATATGAAGCTTTCTTCATTTTACTGAAGAAAGCCTTTAAAGAGAAACACCCGCAATCTACTCTTTGAGAACACATACACGCGTTCCCCTTTAGTACAAGGCTATAACTCAGGAAGATAATTGTGTTTGTCCCTTGAAATACTACTCAATAGAACAGCATTAATTCCCTATTTGTGAGGGAGCACAAGCCTAGGATCTGTAATCGCAATGAACTTCAGGGATTGGTTATGTCTCAACTAGTTACATTTCTCATAAATTATATTCAATTAGCGTTACCCTACTGAAGTCAACAGCACCCTGCAACATAAAACTTACTTATTGACCCTTTATGATAGGTTATTCTACTTGGAACAGTTCTCTACTTGAAGCTCCCAAAAAGCACACATAACTCTGGCTGCAAGTAAAAAGGAAGAGGTTTCTTTCTACTGTGATTTTCAAAGGCAGCAACGTGGTATCTCACTCTCACAAAGCACAATTTGCAACCTCAAGGGCAGATGCTGTCCCCGGTCCCATCTGTCTCTCCCTTGCACCTATTCTCAAGAAGTGTCATTAACAGCAAGCTCACAAGGCTCATAAATCAGTCAGAGGTGCTGAGAGAAAACAGCACTCATCAAGATATGGAGAAGAAATGTCAAAATCTTTCATATAGCAAGTCTGAAGCTTCTTCTGAAGAGCTTCTTTTTGAACAGTTCTCTCACAATCTTGCCCTGTGTATTACTGTGGTTCAGCAAGGTGCCACACAAAAATCAATGTAAAAAGTTAGCCTGACTCTGCTTTGTGTTTGTGATCGCGTTACCTTCCTGCAAGTATGTTTGCTTCAGGGTAGAATTCGGTGTGGAAGATCTAAGCATGCATGTCATTTGGGGGTGCCTTTCAATTTTCACTCCATCTGTATAAAGGCATTAAATGAGACACCTGAATTCAGTTCTGCTCTAATCCTGATTCCCCCGATATAAAAGTTAACATAAAAAGATACATTTAGACCCTAAGGTAATCATTCATGCTATAGGCAGTCTCTATTCAAGGGCGGGGGGGGGGGAAGAAGGATGATATATTAAGCCATTAACAAACAAGGTTGTGTGATGTGTTATCATAGCAAATATTTATAGATGAGTATAAGATCTAGAATAAATTGCATTTCTCTTTTATGATATCTCATGTCTCACGCTGGCTAGCATTAAATTCTGAAAACATGCCTCTGCCTTTGCATTTATGAGACTGGCACCTTGTTTCACAGTAATCCCAGTGACAGGGACTGTCCAGGTTTGGCCCATTGGGTAACTGACCCATTCCCCAACCGCTTTTTCTCTCTACAGCTCAGCCTATCTGGCCTATCTTGGAACAAAACTACTATACCCGCTCTGTGTACACGCTACTTGGAACACGTGCTATTCAGCAGTTATTCAGGATAGTTATTCATCTCAACGTGGATAAATGTTGACCTATTTACCTACTACAAACCTCAAGAAAGTTAATAAAGTTACCAAAAGGTATCAGTTGTGCCATGGCCCCAAGAAGCCTCCTTCAAAAGTGACATTGTCCCATTGCTAACAAACTACTCCAGAGGAGAACACGAGACCACAAGAATTATCCATGCCAGATTTGTGGAACTACAGCAGCTGACCTCAACCGAGTATGCTGCAGCATAAATTATTTGCAAACAGACAATCGAGATGCTGAAATAACCACATTTTTAAATTATTCAAGTACCTCTATTAAACACATATTTCAACCAAATCAGCAGAGGTCTGGAAAAATGCCCATGGATTCTCCTCTCCATGCCTGGGTTTAGCCTGCAAGCAGCTGGGAGCAAATGTTTTTCAGAATGCATGTTCCTCTGCACAGCTACAGAAGGGCTATAGATGCTAAGCAGCGTTCTCCAAGAGGAGCACTAAACCATAGCTGCTTCCAAAGTCATCATCCATGCAACAGCCCAGGAGCAGTGTGAAACCACAAGCTAATTTCATGGGGAAATGCAAGTTATTTTCTCTGCCAAGACACAAACAAACAAAAAGCTATGAAAAGACTGGGAGGAGTTAACAACAAGCAGCCCTCTTCAACACATCCTTTCATTACGAGTAACTTATATGCTCAGAATAATTTGCTCTCTAAGCTGCTATCTAGAGACGCTCTAAGGACTAAAACGCAACACAGTTCATCTAACAAGCAGCTTTCTGTAGATGCTTTCCTCTCTGGATCCAGTGAGGTTGTTCAAGAGGAGACTTAAATACCTTGCAAGCTGTCTTCGTGCCCTTCCCCTGCACGCAGGCCCATACCTGGATTCTGCTGGCACTGCAGGATTCTGCATTCCTAAGCAGATGCTCAGCATCTCCAAGGATCCTTCTAGTCTGTCAAAAAGAAGCTGAAATTCAGCTCAAACATCTGCTGTGTTTATTGCAGTACTTCAGAGTACCAATTAGTATTAGTGATGGGAGGGTCACCAAGAGATTCATGCAGAAATCCAAGCTGCTTTGGAAAACACTGGAAATCACAGAATGGTTGAGGTTGGAAGGGACCTCTAGAGATCATCTAGTCCAACCCCCTTCTCTTGCACTGTTAGAAAATGAGGAAGAAAGGAAACACATGAAGAAAGAGAATGTGTTCTCCATTTCTTCCTTATGATAAAATACAATCTGACTGACTTGTACCAACATGGAAGGCCAGAGATGCCAATTCCCCAAGCACTTCTTTCATTAGCCAGCTTCAGCAAAAGGAAACTGGGTCCTGCACCCAATGCCAGGGCTGCTCTTTGTGAAACTGGATGATGAACTAGATCATGTAGCTGATCTCACTTTAAAGGACCCACTTCAAAATAAGTGGTTACTTTTAAATCCGTTCTCCAAGCTTGCTTGCCACACCATCTCACAAAAAGCCATGCCATCACAGCAGAAGAGAGGGTGCAGAGGTGGTAATTACTATTACAAGCACGGCCACTGAAAGGAACACTCAGGAAAACTACTCTGTAAATTCTCTCTGCAGTAATAATGCAAAACTGAAAAAAAGGAATAGTGTTTCAGGAACATCTGGCGTGTTCTCTTCTCCCTGACTTTTAAACTTATTCTGATAATGGCTACCAGAAATGTTATTTCACTTATGTATAGGTATTCTAAAATGAATTGTCAGTGTTGCAGAGTACTATCATTCCACTTTCTGGGGGTTATATGCAAAAGCCAGGGAACAACTGCCAAGCACGGGCTATTAGCAACTCCGATAGCATGCAATGGCCAGTCCTTCAAAAGTGAGAGATGAGGAACATGATCCTGAAAGAGAAGCATGTGAACGAAGGTCTCTGTAAATAACACAACTTAGAACAATGCATCAAGGTGAAGTGGAGAAGAAACTCGTACTTGCATGCCTCATGGAAAGAGACAGTGCAAGAGAAAGGACATGACAGAAAAGTACACAACAATCCAGGTTACCTTTTCCATCATAAAAAATGCTACAGAAACACAGTCTATGTACCTATACCAGGTATCACAAACAGTCTGGGACATGTAAGAGTTGCTAAGCAACTAGTTACTACTATTTATTTCCCACCCAGCTTGTGATAGAACCAAATGGCAAATACATTTGGTGTGTCCCTAATTAGTCCTGTCTTGTTTCTAAGATACCCTTGAGTGTCCTTAAGCCAGCTCTGAATGTGCTGTGGAATTTCCATTCTGATAAAGCCACAGTCAGGATTAGTTCTGCGGAGCTAAACCCTTGCACTGTGCTCTGTAGTTCAGAAAAGTTAATTTATTAAAGTTGCTAGAACACAACCTGCATGCAAGAGCAAGAGTTGGTAGGTGAATATTTGTAGGGAGCAGTTTCTGTCAGCTTCATTTTATGGAGAGAAATCTCTAGTTAAGAGGACTTCCTGGAGGGAAGACTTCAGCACTTTATCCCTCCATTGATCTTGAAGGGTGTCACTAAAAGAACACTCATGGGACTGTACACAGAAAGAGGAAAATTTTACTGGACACAGCAAGTCATTTGTCAGTCTGTCAAGGATACAGAATGACACAGTTCTGCCCAATCCTATTTTCTCTCTCTTAACCTAGTGCCTGTTTTGTTTTTCTCAATAGAAAGGAACGTACGCACTGGACCTAATTACATAAAGCTGGACCTAATTACATGAGCACTGAAGCTGAAGATGAAATAATTTTAATTTGATTTGACATTTGCATATACTTCACAGACTCCAAAACATTTCCTCTTTTCTACAATGGACACCACTTATCGCTTTCAAATTAGATCAGATATACAGATCAATTTGCAGTTACCATAAGGTTTTTCTTCAGTTACTTTTCCTGTAGCATCTAACGTATCAGTAGCTTTGCCCAGGAGTCCAATGGCAGTGTATTTCTGAGAAGGAAAAAGAAAGAACAGTGACTTAAGTCTTCACATTTTTAAAAGGCTGCAAAACGGCAAGTACTTCAAAAGAGAGCATGAACAATACTATGTGAATAGACAATTCATCAACTTTGGGTATGCAAAAGTAAAGATGATAAGATAAAGAACTCAGAAGAAAATAAATC
>JAWLRI010000203.1:5865480-5878564 GCA_034781795.1 Crypturellus tataupa | reverse complement strand
TGTGAATAGACAATTCATCAACTTTGGGTATGCAAAAGTAAAGATGATAAGATAAAGAACTCAGAAGAAAATAAATCTAGCATCACACGGGCCTACAACTTCCATTTTAGAAACCCCAGAAAGACGCAACACAGTTTCTAAATTTTACTACAATGCATCAATGCAATAAAGAAAATAGACTGACAAAATCACAATCTCTGTAGGATGTCATATGCTACTGTTTAAGCAACCCTTCATGCAGTTTTTCTGTTTCTTCACCATTAAAAAACAAACTAGCGAGGAAAAAAAACAGATGCACAAATTCCCCTGTGAAAGTAAAGCTCCACTTCCTAGGCAAAGCATAACAACTCGGCCATGAAATGCAGTGACATGCAACAGCCCAAAGCAGAAACAAGGAGGAGTTTTAAAGATCTGGAAACAGAGGAAGTTCCACCTCCATGCAAGGAAGATCCTATTTATTTTGAGGGTGACAGAGCCCTGGCACAGGTTGCCCAGAGATGCTGTGAAGTCTCCTATTCTGGAGATCTCCAAACCCGTCTGGATGCCACCCTGTGTCCCGTGCTCTGGGTGTCCCTGCTGGAGTAGGGGTTGGACTAGATGATCTCCCTTTCAACTTCAGCCATTCTGTGGTACTCTGAAACCAGTGAGGAGCTGTGATTAGGATAACCAGTGTGTGACACCGCTGCCAGCTACAGGCTCTTAGAATACTTCTGATTCAGGGGTCAGAGGCCTCCTTAAAAAAATTCTCCAGAATACATATCTGTAGGAATTAACCTGTTCCCAGGCTAGTGGCTCTCGTCCTTATTGCATTCCACATGGTGTCATTCTCTTCCACAGTTTCATAGTACGGGTAGCATGAGTCAGTGTCTGATGACACTGCCAGAGCCCTTCCCATGAAGTAACTGCCCTGGGGCTTTCACCGGGGAGACAACATAACATTCCCTCCATAACATGAGTTTGGGCTTGGTCTGCAGATACCTTTGGGTAGTAAAATCTGCAGTCTAATCTGCTGTCTACCCCAGATTTCACTCAAACCTACAGCAAGTCCAGGGGTCTTCAAAGAAACATTTCAGTTCGCTAGGAAAGAAAAAAAAAAATCGAGGTGTTCCAGATGCCTAGTTCGCAATATGGATTCAAAGAATCTACTCCAACTAAGCCAACATAAATCTGAACTATGACATAAAAGCATGCCATATCAATACACTCGCCAAGTATGAAGGAGTTCAAATAGTAACAGTGTAGGCATACAAAATAACATCTACAAAATGGGATTACTAAGACAATTCTTAGATTGTGTTTAGCCTAACACTTGGACCCTAGTCCTCAGGCAGTTGCCACGAAATGGAAGCAGCGGGAATAGTCAAAAGGCAGTCGAGTGAAGACTTTAAAACAAAAAAAGCTATATCCTTTGCATACAACATTGATACTTCAAGCTCTCCTAGATGCTGTGGGGCATCCCTCTAAAACCCTCTAAAAATTGTTTCTACATGCAAGAACAGCCTCTTTTAAATTAATCCTTTAGGTTTACATATTTTAGAATGCATGGGAAAAAATGAAGGAAAAATGGATGAAGGACGCTCCACAACAAACATCTATATCAACCTTTACATGTATTTATTGCTTTTAGGATCCTAAAACTGCTTGCTGAGACATATTTAATGATCTAATTCTTAATATTTAATAGCCCAGTCAGAAACAGACACTATTCAGCAACTTATCTAGAGGTTAAAAGAAACATAGGAGCAGATCTTAGTAATTCTAGTATACCAAATGATCATAGCAATCCACTAAAACTTCAAACCTACCGATTTAAAACTTGAGATCTCCTGAAATCAGAGGTTTCTAAACAGTAGTGCAGATACTCCTTCAGTGTGAATGATTTTATATATATTTAATCTAGCTATGGCTATGCTGCATGATGGGATCTGTTACAATAATGCGTCATGCTTGTCTTCCTAGCAAGGGAAAGGTATCTCAGTCCATTTGTTTGTATGGAAACAACTGTTGGGCTACACAATGCTGAACACAATTTTTCCTTTTGTTTCTGTCATTAAAAAAAAAAGACAAAGCTATTTAACATGTACAAAGAACATCCTTAAAAAACAGTAGTAAATTCCATCTTTCTGAAAGAAGCCTTTAAAGAGTCACAAGAGAGGACTAAAGCCAGAAATGCAATAACCCACAGAGTAAGAAGGAAAGAAGGCTGGGAAATAAAGAATTACAGTTGGTTTATGATCAGCCTCTGAAGTGCCCTTGGGTATCTACAATTATATATCATAATTCTTACCAGCCACTTAATAGGGTTTACTTCCCCCTTTGTTAGCGTACAGGACCTGGAGCGTGTAGAAGACAGCCCCGATCCAATCACGTTCTTATTTTGTATCAAAATTTAGCATCACCTCTCCCTAGACTCTAACTCACACTGCCCTTGGCAGCACCCAATGGACTGCGTCATTTAATAAGCCCTTGGTGACCTCTCCTCTCCTCCGCTGGCTATCATTTATTTCCTTCAGTTTTACAAAATACATCTCAGGGCATTCTCCCTGTACTCTCAAACTGCAAATCACTGCAGGAACACAGACAGCAACTCCTCACAACTATTGTGGCTTCGACACCCCCAGAACCTGAAACAAAAAAGCAAGGCAGTAGGTGCTGCAGGTGGAGTAGAAGCCTAACAACCCCAGACGGAGGCAGAAAATCGTGCTGGGATCAGCAGCTCATTCTCCCAACAGCCCCCTATGTCCATGGCCCTCTACGCATCTCAAGGGATCAGGATCAAAACCACTTAAAGATTAAAACCAGCACCTCAGCTTCCCCCTGGGATTGCACAACATGCAGCCACAGCCCATTAAGAGCTAAGGCCACGCGTTCCCAGTGACATCTTGTATTCACGGCAGCTTTGTGCATTATTTGTGACTTCTACTGGTCTTCCCAATGCTCCCAGAGCAGCGTCTTGCAGTTCTTATACCAGAAGAGTATAACCCCGAGGGTCTACAGACCTCCTCAGAACTACCTACCCTGCATTAGGGAACAGCTACGCACCCCTGCAGTGTAGAAAGCCACGTTCTTGGTGTTACAGCAAGTGGAACAAGAGGCAGGAAAGCGATCAAAAGCCCTCAAGGATGATCAACCCTCATCCACACTGACGACGAGGCAGCCTTAAGAAGACGTTTTAGAGAGAAAAAAAATCGCTGCACTTTCACTGCACTTTATCAGGAAGATAATGTGAAAACTCTGTTGTGCAGCCTGAAGGGCATTGCCAGCTTCAACCTCCCCATTAATAGAAAGATGGGCAAGGGCTCTGCTAGCCAGACGTGTGACCAGAAAGACACAGGCTGTAAAAGGCACTACTGGAGAAGGGCAAACAGGACTGCAGCAACACTAAGAAACAAGCTGCAGACACCCTAATGCATCAGAAAGACACTAGGAAGAAGAGTTTTGTTTTACAGCCTCAACCACAGGGACACAGTCAAAATCCACCCACACAATAAACCACACGATTATTTTAATAATGTTTTCGTAGGAAATGACCACCACATGGGTTTTTCTGTTTAAGTCCAATTTAATAGAAATCCTGATACTACCTGAAATCAGAGGCAAAGTGTATAAAAAAGAAGAGAAACACACAAATATTACCAATGTGTGTGTGTATGTATATATAAAACTGCAAGAGGAGCAGGAAAAATCCTCTCCTGAGAGGGGTCCCACATGGGGCACAGCTATGAGCTGCACAACCCACCCCAGCAGCCGAAGACCCTGGGCTGACTGCCAGGCTGCACCACTTATCAGTGCAAAAGCCAGACAGGCCACGGAGCAGAGCTCCTCAGCTTTAATTGTTAATATATCAAAGTTTTATTGGGAAAGATGCCAGAGACTTGCAGTCTTAAATTATAACATCTTTAAAAGCTTTTTCAAACATAGAAAAGCAACACTTAGGTAGAGCCAGCCAGAGACACAAGTAATTAAGAAATCTGGTCATTAGTAGCTGTCAGAAGGATTGTAAGATGGCTCCCAGTGCAAGAATTTCCCAGAAAAGCCAGGCCTCTGGAAGAGGCGGTTCATCACAGTTCATCTAGGGATGACCCATTTTCTAATGAGAGCAGCAAATGAACACAGAAGTGTAAAAGAAAATAAAGGCTGCGGTCCCCTGTGCAAGAGATTGGAAGTCAAGAGAGAGAAACCATAGTGGATAGAAAGTCAACTTACGTAAACCGATGCCTGCGAGTCCCTGATAAGTTTGAGGAAATACAAAAAGCGGCAAAATTCTCCAGGGATCCTGAAAGAAACGAGGACACAGGAGGCTGGCGCAGACCCGGCCGGCGCTCCCGTACCCGGCTCCGCGCAGGCAGCTGTATCCCTGCAGACGGGGGACATTCAAATCAGCAACCGGCCTTAAACGCTGTTTTAAAGGGACGCTCAGCGTGTGTGCGGGGCTTTCTGAAGCACAACTGGCACGCTCTGGATTTGGTATTTATGTAACTTCTCCTATCTGCTCTTGCAGAACATCAGCAGCTACCAGTGGGTTACAGTAGCCTCATCATCCACCACATCAAAAGTAGAGGAGGAAGACAAAAGAGCTGGGGGAGATGGTGTTTTCGAGAGTATTCTCCAAAACGAAGGGATCCCACTAAGTAGATGCTTAAAGCAAAAACCCCTGATCTTTTAAAAGCAGGTTACAAAGAAGCAAAATTAAAGACTGTAAATTGAGGGTGGGAAAGGCATATTTTATAAGAGATGATGTTAAAAATTAACAAACCCCAGACATGGCCTTTTAATATAAAGAAACACAACTTCTCCTCTCCACAATTCATTTTTGTCCTAAGAGAAAAAGCTGACTTTGTGCTAAGTCTGCACTAAATTTTATTTACTGCTAGATGTTGTAATTGTACTGTCATTGCTGAAGAACTATCTGATCTCCAGGACTAACAGGATTTTCTGCCCTCTTATATCAGCCTCTTATTTAAAGGTTGGAACATACAGGGTGACTAGGTTTTCGATGCAAAGGATCACCTGTCACAGGAAAGCCCACAAGGCAGTTTAACTGGAAGAGAACCTTTCAGACAGCAGCTAAAAATTGCAGGTAGCTTAAATTCTGGTATTGGTGGAAAGGCAGGAAAAAAAAAAATCTCAGCAATAACATTAGGTCTCCATAGCACTTTGGCTATCCAAGGGGGGCTGCAGGCCACTGTGTTGGTAAAAATTCTCTTTATTCAGTCTGCAGGACGCCTGCCCTCTGCAGAAGGCCACTGCACTCACCAAAATCTCTCAGGGTGGCTATTTCCTCTACAGCTTCAATCCGTTAACATCTTTTTGCACCTATGTGCAAATACATGTGCATAATTATTTTATGAGAAAAATAACACCTCATAGTGTCACAGCCTTGATTTTTTTTTTCTTTAATGCAGTGAAGAAGAACTGTGTACACAGCACAGACATATACAATTGCAGAAAGGTCAAGAGAAAAAAGGGAGACACTGACCTCATAAATGGAAGAGCAGAGAAATCTTAGTAGACCACACTCTTAAAATAGGCTGCATTTTTGGAGAAAAGAGCTTACACAGCACAATAAGTGCAGTCTCCTCAAGATTTTCGATACCTTTTTTTTTAAAAAAAAAAAGCCTGAATATTAATAGAGCATGAAGACAAGCTATTAATAGATTAGGCCTCTGGGGTTAGCATGAAAGTCTTGAGCAATACACAGCATATTAAACCAGCTTACTAATGGTACTGTAGCAACGAAGTTCCTATCTGTTGTATTTAACTGCTCTTCCTCTACAGCTTTGCCAGGTACTGGGTAGAGAAGGTTTTTCTTAGATATTTGGCTAGATATTCTTACCAGCCTCTTCTGCTTTTATGATTTAATTGTTAAGAAAAATCAGACTAAAAATAGGCATCAAATGTTTTAAAGTGAGCACTGTGTGAACTTGAAGGTGACAACATATGTACAAATTTGAAGGGCAGCAAGACAACCATGAATCTGTCTCCCACCGTTGGCCCTTCCTAATTTCTGCATTTTTCACTGTGCAGGTTTAACATTCTCTCAGTGCATCTTGTTTGCACAGCCACCACTTCAAGTTTTGATAACACCTTTCACACATCCTCAGTGCACATTGAAACAACATAATTCAGGCAGTTTCCTGGCATTCCTTTTACATAAGCCTTTTCCTCATGAAAAGAAATTAAAAAAAAAAAAAAAAAAAAAAAAAAAAGGAGAAAGAATGTTTTTATAAAAAATGAAATTGATTTCTGGTGATTATCTTGAAATGCTCAGGGAGGAACAAATTCACAGTCAATAACGTAAAGTAACATGGACAGGATAAAAAACGATGCTAATTTTACATAAACAGCGACTATCTCCAAACTGGCCACTGCTGCTCAAGAAAGAGGTCTGAGAATTGTAACAGAAAGTTCTGGTTCTGCAAAAGCTTCCCCAGAGCTCAGCAGACAGTATTAGGGTGATTAGCACTTGGATATAGCTGTTAAGGACTACAAAAATAACTATGTCAAGTTTTATATAGTGAGGTAACCCATTTCATGTAAGATATTTTTTCCTACATATACTGTACCAAAGACCATGCAACAGAATGGTCAAAACGTCTGTCCTTTACCTCTATTTCAGGAACATAATATACTTCATTGAGTGCACCAAATGGTAAATAATGGATGAAATTAAGCAACTTGTATGTGCTAGGAGTATCTGTAAAGGCTGGAGCACATCCATTTGCCTGTTGATTAACGTGTCTCAAAAAACAATCACTCCGTCTCCAATCTGTCAGTCCAGTTCCTCTGGGAAAACTTATAAAACACATTTCAAAACAAACCTTGAACTAAAATTCGCAATTCCACTGGGTTCGGAAAAACATGGACTCAACAGATAAACTGGATCTATGGCACATTATAAATCTCAGCTCTCTCTAACCCCCAAGCCCCACAGCGTATAGTCTATCAGGTTTCCCTTCCCTTAGAGGATAAACTTATCTCTTTCTTTTCCTTCTCATGTCCCTTCTAAGGGGAACAGTAATTTCTCTGGGCATGAGCACAGGCAAAGTAATGAAGTTTTGTGTAACAACACTCCATTTTGCTTAAAAGAAGTCACGAAAGGCATTGTCTATTTTTTTTACTACTCTCTCATCTCAATACAGATAGAGAAAAAAAATCAGTCAGATCCTTTGTTATTGTGGATGGGACCATAAGCAAATAGATGAGAATGGAGGAGAATAAAAACAAATACAACAAAGACCTCCCCACTGCCCCCAAAAGAGAGGGGACAAACAAGAGAAGTTGCAGTTGAAAATTTTCGTAAGGAAAGTGCTAAAAAGCAAACCAGAGAGTTTTAGTTTTAGTTGCATTCCTCCTTCAAGGCAGTCAGGTAGGACAGTAGCACTGTGTGGAATCAAAAGCCCAGCTGAAACCACTGGTGAAAGATGGGAACCAAGATTCCTGCCCTGGCCAGCAAGGTTATGAACCCAGTTACCCCTCATAACATGCACTGTTCTCTTGCTCTGTTTTATTTAATCAGGTAATAAAACTTAGCCCATCTGAGCTTGGGTCTTGGGGTCTTACCTGTTATTACTGCCTGCCTACCTATAATTGTTAGTACACTACCTTCATAAGTATTTAACACTTTTTCTTCCAGAAGTGTTCTTAATAGTACCTGCTTCCCTAAACTCTACACAAATCTGAAGTTACATTCAGTTTTAAAATCACTGACTTCTACCTCAGCCCGAAAAAAGGTCTTACAAAGTCTATCTAATTTTTCATACAACTCCAGTTAGTCTAGCAAATGTGTTTCCACTACCCACACACCTTACCATGCCAAGAAAACGTTTAAAAGTATCAGAATCCGATAAAGGAAACAGAACACATTGCTATGCATTGTATGAATAAGTATTTGGGGCCTTACTAGTTCCAAAAGAATACAAAATAAGAGCTCAGTTGCTGATACTGTAGGAAAAATATATGAAGAGAACACACACCACAATGAATCCTCCAGAAGGATTAAAGGCTTCAGTTTTCTTGTACTCACAATTCAAATATATGAACAGAAGCACAAATGCTTTTTAAATCCACTTTAAAAACAAAAGGAAAAGGAAGTTTAAAAAAATAGAATTTCCCTATGAAACACCATGTATACCACCATATGTGCCCATTAATGCACAAACACACAAATGCTCTCCAACTATTTCTAAATACTTGGCTAATGTTAAATAAATCTGGGAGAGGAAGAGAGTTCTCAGAGACACAGAGTTCTTATAAACCTCCTGAAAATGAATAAATAGAGGAAATAAACCTATTAGAGTTTCCGCTAAGGACAAGGCTTTAGAGGGAACTCAGCTGCATGACTGGATACCAAAAGGTCCACATGGGGTGGTGTTTAAGAGGCTGTAAACCGAATCACAAGTCACGAGTCACAAACTTGAGACCTGATCACTGAACTGCTACCTCTTTCCCATTCAGGAATCACATGAACATCTTTTTCTTCCCAATTTTAATGAATCTAAATTGTCACATATCGGGTCACTTATGGATTTTATTTGATCGAGTGGAAGTTCCTTCTCCCAGTGCTTTACTCTGGAGAAGCCACAACTTTCAAGATCCAATTTTCCATTTTAATTAGCCCCTGCCCAAGGTTGTGGGAACACTGCAAGTACTGAGACAGTTTTCCACAAGGCACCAAGCCTCCAGGCTTCAGAATAAGAGCAGACCATGACTAGAAGCTGAATCTCCAATAAAAACAAAACATCCAAGCGTTCCGCTCATCAGGAGGCAGCAACTTTGGGCACAGATTGGGATGACTGAGTTCTGGTTTCATTCACACTCAAACGAAACTCTCTCGGGGTGAACCCTGATGTTGCCTCACTTAAAAAAAGGCAAATGATACATGGAAGTGAAGTCTGAAATTTTCAATTACGTTGTCTTATCCCACCTAAAAGTAAAGGCTGTATGTGCTGGAAGACATCTCCTCCCAATGGAGAGTATTAGAACAATGAAGAACTTCCTGGCTTACTGCTTTCCCTATTCTCCTTCTCCAATGAGTCCTTGATTTTTCCCCTCCTGGTTTCTACATTACAGTACATACTGGCAGATAAGAGGTTGGAAAACAAGATTATCCCTTTGGAAACTGTGCTACCCTCCAGCAGCCTAACTCATTTCCCTGGAAGCATCACTTCTACATTGTGTTTCAGACAGCACAGTCCACCCACGAGCCTGAGTCCTTCAGAAGCAATTTATCATGATAAAAACTGGAGTGCCCTCATCACACTCATTTTACTGAGGAAGCAGCAAATATTCTGCTACCCTTATTCTGCAGACACAAGGAAACAGAAATCTCCCTCAAAATAATGCCGTGCAAGAAGCCCAAGCACAAAACCTCAGAATGCAAGAAGGAGTTTGTACTAAATGCTCAGCATTTACATTCCAGATCCAAAAAAATTCTCCCCCTTGCTTGGAACATTTGAAGCACAATAAAGCAAACAAACAAAACCTAAGCCAGCTTGCACATATTTTAATTTCTGGATAAATATTAAGAATTCCATGAGACATTTGGAACAGTAAGTAGGTATTGCCGTTGGCTGCAAATTCTATTTGTTTTGAGTTAATCCATAAGGAGGTCAAGCCAGCGGAGCACCAGTGCAGAACTAGACTTACCATAAAAGAGTAAAACCCCTGTAAAATGTTTATGACTCGCAAATCAAGTGATAGTGTTCAGAGCTGCCACGCAGAGTCAGAAAAGTTTCACACAACGTTTGGGAAAAAATCAGAATAGTCCAAACTCTGGCACAGCCACCATATGGAATTTACTGCAGTAACATACGTTTTGCCACTCAGCAGATCTCCACTGCCAGCAAGGATAGACTGAACTACTTCTTTACAAAATACACTCCCATAACCAAAAAGTAGATTCTGATTAGAGAAGCTCACCCAGTTCAGCCAAATCTTTACAGTAAAAAACACAGGAAAAACATCACAATCCTTAGCACAATCCTTTATCAGCCACAATGGCAAAAAGTTGAAATAAGAGTGTAAATTCCTAGCATACTTCATGGGATGTAAAGAACTATTCAGTGCAATGTAGGCAGTCATGGACTTATCAATATCAGATCTCTCACAATATCTTTTTTTTTAGATTTTATTGTCAGCGTGGTCCAAAAAAAAGCAAACCAAAGGCACATACTTTATACATCTAAGCCTCTCAGTTTCTCCTTCCTTCTCCCTTAGCAGCAGCTGAGCAGCCTTCCTGAGCTGTCTGGGCACAGTTGGACCAGACGTGACTCACGCTGGAGGCCAGGACTTCACAGCGAAGCCACCACGGAGCTGGTGCCTGTTCTCCTCCATTAAAAGGAGAGGAGCTGCTTCCTCCCTCTCATCTATTTCCACTGTGAACACCAGCCTGAGATATACCTGAATTAGCTACAATTTCTTAGTTTACCTCCATGCCTTTCCTTAGCTGAAAAGGTCTGAAAAGGGAGATGGCAGGTGGGAGAGGTTAGCACTTCAATTAAGTGCTAAAAGACAAGAATCCTTCCCTAAAGAGGCCTGGGAACTTCATCTCTAGAGCTGGAGGGCAGCATCTCTTTCCTCCCAGAATCCAACCACAGTCTTCTCCCAGAGCCAGCCCTGGCTGCTTTAAGCAGTTATCTTGCGGAAAACTCAGAGGGGAAAAAAAACAGGAGAATAAACATGGAAGAATTAAGGGCCAGAAGAAGTCAGGGACAGAAGAACCCCCCTTACTGTGGTTAGAACAGGCATGCTGAGGGGCAGGAACATGTGAAATATTCATGAAATTCCCAAATGCAGTTTACTGAAGTATCCTATACAGAGCAATACACCTCCAACAGAAATGAGAAAAGAGAAAGGGTGTCATGGATTAAGTGCTTCTGTGCATTACTGTTTAATTGGCTTTTTGATTATCAGTTCAATAATAGACTGTTTAAATTTATCAAGTTTTCAACAGCACTGGGTGAAAAGGAGAGCAGCTGCTGAGAAAACAGAATTCAGCACAGTAGCATCCTGGATACTTCGGGGCTCTGGTCCCCTAATTCCCAGCAACACATGGAGACGAGCACTGGTGAGACGAGATGGGAAAAGCTGGAGGTGCCTTTAGCTGAATGGCTAATTTTCGCTTCAATTTGCAAAGACTAATATTGGATTTGTTTTTCCTACCATCTGCTATAATCACAGATTAAAATTTATCTGACCATTGACAATAGGAGAAATGAAGATACTTGTGAACTTACGTAGATAGAAATTTATGGTTTGTATGATATGAGACATCTAAAGTGTCCAGAAGTGGTTTTAAGGACCTACATGTTGGATTTATCATCTATCTCCTTACAATTTCACTGTAAATCCAGCTCCAGATGCTTATTGTGTGTTTCAGCTCTCAAATATCTCTGAAATTTGCTTCTATATATCAAATGCACTACAGTCAGTAGACTGACACTATCTATAATAAATTTTGTATCAGACCCTAGAGCTACAGCTTTTTCTTTTGGCGATATTCCTTCCTGTCATACTATTTTCCTTGGAGTCCAACTGAATATTATCAAGCAGATTCCAAAATTCAAGTTACTACTTCAGCACCTATAAACAGCTTAAAGGCTCCAATTAGACTCAAATGAAAGAAAAAAAAAAAAAAGATAAAGAATAAAATGTGTTAAGAAAGCTGTCAGTTGGGTGAATCTAGTGTTGACTTTCCCTGAATATAAGATAAAATTTGGAAAATCGAACTGTTTTCTACCTCTGCCATTTTTTGCCTAAAGTTCTCATTTAAAATTAATGCCTTGAACTGCAGGATTTTCCTTGCAGAGGAGGAATCAACACTAGTGGATTATTCTTAAGAGTACACACACTTGTTTGCATATGTGATGGCTACAATCTAGAGTGCATCACCTGGCAAAGCAGCAGTGTGACTAGCCAGAAGCAGCAGTGAATCTACGTAGGCTCCAACCTGCATAATCTGATGCAGCCCCTGGACTTGTTACCTTCAGCTTCCTGCACGTGCCTATCTGTGTCGTGCAGAGCACCAGCCTAAGTGAGCCACAAACTGAAATAATCCCCACACGACAGCACTTCAGAAGAGAGAAAAGGAATGAAGGTCACTTCTAGATTTTGAAGCACTGAAACATTAAAGAAATCTTCCTAAAAAATAGAAACTTGATCTTTATTAGCATTCTCTAGGAATCCTGATTGGGGGAAAAAAAAAAAAAAAAAAAAAAAAAAGAAAAGTCTGGATTTCAAAGTATTAATATAAAATATCTGATTAAAAATATTTAAATTAAATAGGCCAGATATTTGTATAATGATGCAGCTCTTTTTTTAAAGAAGAAAAAACGAAGAAACAGTTTAGTATTTCTTACCTTCGAACCTGCCAATATAGCGCTCAGCATTTTTGTTCCTTTTCCAATACCGACCACTGCAAAGACAGAAAGAGAAGCGTCACAGCATCCCACTCCAAAACCATCCTAGCAGTGCACTTATTCGACACCAATCACTACTAAATATTATGCTAGTCAGAAACATGGCCTTTCACGGTCTGTTAGCACTTGAGGAGAGTCAATGCTTATGAGAAAAGTATTTGATACTCAAATAACATGGGATTAACAAAATAAAAAGTCAAGAGATGAATAATCGTCACCTATTGTTAAATGCTTTAATTTCACCCTGAGATTTATTTGTATTTTAATCAGCAAAGAAATGGATAGTGCAATTAACCCTGTCTCTGGTATGATGAAGGCTTTGGCTCCCCAGTAACAAATCTAGTCTTCGCTGTAACTAAATAGCACCCATTTAGAGGTTATTAGTGGCCAAGAGCAACACAGGCAAGACAGCATAACGAAGCAGTTTATCAGGGTCACAGCAAGAAAGCCAAAGAGTCATAAAGCTCCCCTGTCTCCAGCAAACATCTTTTATAATCATACACCCTATTAATATGTATGTACAGATTATTTCCTTTTGATCTTAAATCAGCATTCAGCCAAGCAACAGTCAGCTTTTCAAATACAAAGCAAAAAAAAAAAAAAAAAAAAAAAAAATTTTACATTAAAAAAAAATAAAAAAAAAAATTTTTGCCAGGAATTATTTT
>JAWLRI010000203.1:5845218-5861495 GCA_034781795.1 Crypturellus tataupa | reverse complement strand
GCCCGCCATGCTCCGCCGCGCGGGGCCGCCCCGCCTCCGCCCGCCTCCCGCCGGGCGCCGCTGGGAAACCGAGTCCGGGCAGCGGGCCCTGTCGTGGGCCTGTGCGCTGGATGGGGAGCTCCATAGCCGGGGGATTATGGCCTGAGCCTTGGATAGAAGTCCTTAGCCCTGGATAAATGTCCTTAGCTCCTGCCGCGGCTGCAGGCAGTCAATTCGAGGGCAGGCGGAGGAATTGTGAGGAATGCGCCGAGCCCCTGCGGCGCTATCTCTAGCCCCGAAAGGAAAAGCTTGTCATGCAGGGCTGGATTTGAGATTTGCGTCGGCTTAGAGAGCACTGGCTGCTTGATTCCCCAAGCGTCGTGTCTAGCTTGTACCATGCACAAACGCGGCTTTCTCGTAAGTTTCTCAGGGAGCTGCTGTTCCCTCAGGCATTGGGGCCTCCATGGTTACTACTCAGGGGAAAGTCGGCCTCACGGAGACTTCTTCAGGTGTCCCAACGCCCTGGTCACACACAGATCATGGCAGAAGGGGCTTTTCCTCCTCATCTACCTTCAAATACTCATATACCTTCAGTTCTGTTTCGGCTGAGGAAATATTTCCTGCTGCTTTAAGCTGTGAAGGTGTTTGGTACATGAGGCCATTGCTGGAGGACGTGGAAGCCGGGTGGCAGCATCCTGCCCCAAGGGACGAAAGGGCAAAACCAAAGGTGGGTGAAACCTCAGTGGGAAAGTCACTGCTGACTCCTGCGAAATTCAAAATTAAGGCAGAGTAGGGCTCACACACTGCAAACTGCCATCAATTTTCTGTTGCAGGTCTGGTTTAGACGGGCTAACCTGACCATTTGAAAACCATTCTCACAAATTCCCTGCAGAAGAGAACTTAAAAGCAGGTTGCCCTGTCAGAAAGCTCAGGCAAAACTGTGCAAACATTGCTATTAAGAAACGGTCTGCCAAGCTTCCTGCAAAGGAGATGCCCATGAAAGGATTGAAAGGACGACCCATCATATGGTCTTGCCCAGCACTATCTTTGGGTCATCAGGCTGCTCTGAAACGTTAGGAAGGATCAGGGAGAGATTAGGCCAAAATGAGCGCACCACCATCAGCATAAAGAAGAAGTCGTTAAAACAGAGAACACCTCAGCTTTCCCACTCATGCGGCAGCAGACAAGGCCTGTGAGGAACTTCCCTGCATTGCCTCTTAGGCAGTGACCGAAGCAGAGATTTGTCTAAATTGATTTGTCTGTGGTGATTAACCTGACACAGACAGAGGGCGTAAGCTGAAAGTCGGGGTCTGACCCCCACTATTGCTTTCACAAATTGCAAAAAGCTCATTTGCTTGCACTTAAGCACAGTGTTTTCAACTGACTAAAGAAACTACCCCTTACTCTCATTTTAAGTAGCCAGCAGCAAATTCTTGCAGGTCTCTCAAACTTCTGGTTCAATAGCTAAAAAATATCACGTCATTGTTGCAGCAGATGGACACTTGAAAGACTTAGGAAGGAAAAAGAGGTTGCTTTGACTTCAGAGGGCATTGGATAAGGAGAGATGTGAAAAGCTATCAGGAAGACCATCAGCAAGAGGTATATATGTACATAAATCGCATATTCTCTCTCTTAGAGGGCAGTGCTTTTAACATTCAAAATGGTGAGAGTGGTGTACCAAACTGTTCATCTCGAGGGCGTTATTTGGGATTTGTCTTGTGTTGCTAGTGATTAAAAGTCATTACCATCTGCTCGGTGGCCTACTTGAAATGAGATGTTTATCTCCAATGATTCCCAGGCAGCCGGGATCCACAACAACCATTAGAGTTACTGATTGTACTTGCAACCTCAGTAAAGGGGCTCCAGGAATGGTTGAGAGGATGGTGTTGCCTTATGCAAGAAGCCTGGTAGGTCTCATGGAGACAGAGCACATCCTCCACTGAGGTCCCTGGAACTGCACAAATTAATGCCCTGGGGGTCTGTTGCAATTATGCTTTATAGAGAAGAGCTAATGGGTGTTGTCTATAGTGTGTGCCTTGCACAGAGGAGAGCTTGTGTGGAAGAGATGCAACATTTGCTTCTTCAGGAAGGTGGCTGTGTCCCTATAGGCTTTCAGATTGCCTTGTTTTTTGTTTCTTTTGTTTGTTTGGTTTTGTTTTTCTGAAGTAATTCTTACAGACCACAAGGCAGCAGAAAATGATGCTGTATTTCAGCCTTTAAAGCAGTGTCAGTAACAGAAGGCTGTTTCTGTATTTGTGTTCAGCAAATCATTTTATGATTCCAGCTCTATTGGCTGTGTCCAGATCACAGCGGATCGTTGTAAGAAGGTCAATCACAGCTCATGTTCTCCCTGTAAAAAAAAGAGGGGCAGCTGTTTGAAAGTTTAAGTCCTGGTCATGTAAACTATTCCCGTGTCAGCTAGTGAGTTTGGCCCTTAATCAGTAGCTGTCAAAACCTGAAACGCAGAGAATTATTTTTCCTCCAACTATTCCATCTGGCTGGATAACAAGGAATGGGTAAATAATTTGTCAACTTGTTAGTTCAGTGAGTCCAGTTCCAATGGGCACGAAGCATATGCGTGGTTGTACCTGAGAATGTGCTTTCGAAGACAAGTAGGTTCTGCATTATCTTGTAGAACTGCAGCATTTAAAAACAAAAAACATTTTTTGCCTGCAAGGGAAAACACCGATGACATGCACGAGTACTGGGCTTGGCAATTTTATTGAACATTCTCCACATGAGAAAAAATAAGATTCCTAAGTTGCAATTATTTAATAAACAGATGTTCGTAATTTGCTCAGAAGAAAATGTTCATAGCTAATGTTAATGTTAGTTAAGATTTATATCACTTTGGTTTGGCATCTAGGCTTTGCTTATTTTTAGAAAGACCCCTGGCTTCCCCTTTCTGTCTCCTCTGATATCAGAGGGATTATTTTAACTTGAGAAAAGTTTAAGCAAACACAGGTTTTGGTCAGCTCACTTCAGTTGATTTAATCCATATATGTGGTAATGCTGATTAGAGTTGAACTGGACTAAGTATAATTGGATGGGAATGTTTTTAGTTAACTCTTCTTAATGTTAAATAGAGTCAGGCAGTTAACTAAAGAAGAAAGTAGTCATGTATCCTGACCACTGCTAAATCACAGTTGACGCAGAGCTAAGGAGACGTGAGACACACACTGTCCAAATGTTTCTTTAAAGAGCTTCTCCAAGCATACAGTAGTATTAGTAAGTGAGGACAGATCTAGTAGTAATATTGACTGGGAAGTTACTTTTAGTCTCTGGTATGTACCCACTTGTGCCTGTAATGACAGAGGCCTAGGCAAATCCTCTGGAATCAGAAGATTCAGGGATGCTGAGGGGAAGAAAAGCAGAACACAGCTTGCAGATCTTTTATTTTGTTCTCAATAAAAGTCTCAGTGGGAGTCTCTGCTCTTGTTTTAATTTGCATGGTTTCTTGTTACAGTTGCTGTCAAAGAAGTAATTTTCCAAGAATCTGCATCCTGATTAGGAACAACGAAGGACTCACCAGATGTGCACATGAAGGAATGCAGTGCGAGGAGGGTTGTTTATTTGGGCAATTCAAGTGCAGGCTGCCCCTGTGCAAATTCAGAACATAAGGCTAAAAGTGCCTAAATGCTCTGAAATCTGAGAATTTGCTAAATGCCACTGCTGCATTAAATTCAGCAATATGGCTTAAACTGAAGTGTGTTTTCTAGAAAAATATTCCATCTTGATTTGAAGATACTGGGAAACATGGGGGGAAAAAAGTAGCTTCCCTAGTTACTTAAGTGTGTGTCTGTTTTCTCATCTGGCTTTGTACAGTTCCAACGTTCAGAAAAAACAAGAGTTAATAATAAGCCCTTTAGCACCTTGTTCTCATCTTGTGAGCATACAGATAGACTGTGATTAATAGTTGGTGACTGATGCATAGCACAAGGAATACCTGAGCTCTGACACCTCGAATTTCACCTCTGACACTTCATTTCTTTGCCTACAGATTGTACCTGCAGGAAAAAGCTGCCTTCTGCATCATGCGGGTGGCAAGGAGGTGCATTCTGTGGTTCCTGCTGGACAAAACCGTGGCCTTTCTGGTAAGTTTTACCTGGCATAAGAAAACTCATAGCGCACCGCCTCCATCCTCTTGTATTGGCAGAAATGCCCCCTACATAAGTGTAAGTGGATGGATTATTTCCAGTTAATTCAGAAGTGCAAACAAATAACAAGTAGCCATTGCACACAGGCTGGGGTTGCCAAAGGCATCGCTAATGAGAATTCCAGAATCAATAATCAAACAGCTCCAGGCAGGGAAGTATATTTCTAATGTACATTGTAATACTGTTGACATAAAATGTTCCATTTACCATAAATTATTCAACTCTTGATTGTTTAGGTTTTGGAGTCTGTAAAGATGCTAATTACCTACAACCTATAAGAACATACTGATAATGTTGCCTTTTTATTTTTACCACGTCAGACTAAAAATGTCAGAGAGAAGAAAGAGTTTGATTTTTCAGGTATCCTGTTAAAAAAATAAAGTGGTCATAAATATGATGAGCAATCCACTTCTTTCTTCTGGGCTGTGATCATTAACATTATGTTCTGTATTTACTCTGTCTCCATGAACAAAGCAACAAATATTATGACCAAATCACATACCTGGATTTGTATTTCACTCTCTCTGGGTTATCCCACCTCATGGTCAGGGACAGTGATCCATGAGAAGCCCTACAGTGAAACTATGTTTTTGTTGGTCACACCTGTAGACCTGTGACATCTTTGAAATAGTAAAGGGTAAAATGGAATCAAGTATTTTTCTTTTTTTTTTATATATATATTTCACCCAGATTCTTATATATTTTTATATTTTTTTCATTGGCTGTTTCATTTTGTAGGACTTGTAAATATATAGTCCAGGGAGATGCACAGGGAAATAGAAGCTTTACTGTTTCAGGCAATCTCCACGGGGCAAAATAAATAGAAGTTTAAACTGAAATATTTCCCCATTTGCTAGAATGATAAATCCAATAGGATCTGCTTGTTTGTTTGTTCGTTTAGTTTAGTTTAGTTTAGTTTTTCCACTTTAAACAGGTTTCCTTCATTTTGTGTCTCTATTTAAGCTGTTTGCTGAGGGGAGGAATGTACAATCCATGGTGTTCAGATTCACATGCTCCACCTATGAAAGAGTGCTTCCAATTTTAAATGTAAAAATCAAGATAAAATAAAATAAAGAATCTTCTCCCTTGTTAGATTTTGAAAATACCCTTCCAGAAAAGCTGAAAAAAGGCAATTTTGTCTTTTATCTCCAAAGTTCGCTTTGAAGGAGTATTCACTTACACAGCTGAAGAGCTTGATCCCAGCAGAACCCTCTGTTGAAGTCAGAGAGAGGTAAAGGATGCTCAAAATCGTGCCCTGAGTGCCAGCTTGGCTTGAGGGCACACGCTGGGTCCTGTTAGGACCTCCACATCCCTCCGCAGCTGACAGTGCCCAGCTCGGGCTCCAAGGAGATCACGAGGATCACGGTGGCCAACGCTGTTTGCGTGTGAACACGCGGCGTTTCCATGGGGTAATGAACGGGCTCTGCCACTGTCCCGGGATTTTGGCAAATGGGACTCGACAAGAGGTTCCCAGGCGAAGGCAAAAAGCAATCTGCTTGAATTACTGACTTGAAATATCCTTGTGCTTTAGGTCCTTGTGTTCACAGGAGGGTCATTAAGTTACTTTGTTACTAGAGTACATTTATTACTTTTAAATCCAGTGCAGTCCTTTAGTCTTTCTTGATGCTTCTTTGTGAAACATTAATGAGAAGCTCACGTACGCAGTCCTAGAAATTGTCTGATTACTACATTCATATTTAATAAGCTTGCTGCTTACATTTCAGAGTAACAACAGAAATTAGATAACGTAATACTTCGGTGCTGGAGTGCCCCTAAATTTGACTTTAAATTATTCATTATACAGATCGAGGGCAAGAGAGTTGTCATAAACCTAAATTTATCTCAATTCTTCATTGCCCAAGTTATGCCTCTTTGTTGTTATTCCTCCTTAAAGAAAAAAATGATGTTTTTTGCTGAAACTGAGAACATCCAGTTTTAAGCTATTGCGAATTTATCCTCATTCTCTGCAGAAGAACTACAGTCAGCTAAAAACAAAGATAATTTAGCTGGACTTGATCTGCATATACAGATTATGAGTCTTGCCGTGAAGTAAGCCTGGGAAGATCTGTTTGGTTAGAGTATTGATTGTATTTTTAGCTAAGACAGTATTTTTTAAGACTATCAGTTAAACAGGGACACTTATATTAACCAGCTGGGTTCCTACATTCTTCTTTTTATTGTTCATTCTTCATTTTATTGTTTCATTCTATAAACTAGATATTGCTTTTGCATGGGTTTCATACAGAAGCATGCCATCAATGGCCTATGTTTTGGAATGTTAAAAGCAGATAATACCTGAAAAATCAAAAGTCAATTATAAGCCCAGATGGCCTATCAAGTAGAATCTAAAATCATATCTTAAATGTTGTCAGGCTCATAATCTATGCCCCAAAATGGAAGGAACTGCTGTACCTTCAGATTCCTCGTAGGGAGTCTCCCCTTCCGAAAGTTGTATCTTAAAAGAGAAAACAGGACCACAGTGTACAGCTTGATGCTGCTGTAGTCCATGTTACGTGGAAGCAGAACTTTCAGATAGGAAATTTTGTCCTCCGATGAGCTCTTCCAGTCAAATTTCTTGTTCTCAAGTGAATGATTCATCAGCTGCCTCTCTGATTTTACACTTTAACTCAGTACATACAGATGCCCAGCATCAAACCTGGACAACTGGCATCAAACCACTATCTCTGGAGCCCATCTCTAAGTGGTTTGGTAGATCAGCTTGTGCCTAACAGCATAAGGCAGAGCAGGCTCATGGGGAGGGGGACATAAGCGTCAGTGAAATACCACATCTGGGAAAAATAAATATGAAAATCAAAGTGAGGTGTAACTAGAATATGGACAATTAAGAGAAAAACAGAGTGAGAGCAGCCACCTCTGCTCCTTCCTCAGTGAATTGGCCCCATTATGGAAAGCCTTGGTCCAAAGTCAGCCCAAAAACTAGTTTCTCTTTCCCACGCTTCGACTTGACTCAACCTGGCTTGGGCCTAAACGTCCAAAATGAGGAAATAGTATAGAAAATATTCTCCTTCTTTATCTAAAATTCAGTATTTCCCACTAAATGTCTGGGGCCACTTTGTACTCATTGCTTTTCAGGTGACGTGCGTCGTAATGCACTGTTATCACCGTTTGTTATTAGGAAGTAACGTAATGCACGTGTGAGTCGCAGGCACATTATCATACCTCTGGTGCTGGCTCGCTGTAACGTTCACAGAGACAGATTGGATATTTTGACAGCAGTCCAAGGGGGAAAAAAAACAACTTTGGAAAGGCAACACAGTCCAAATTTCTCAGCATTGAGCCAATGAACAGATGGCAGGAACTAAACAGCCTTAAAAAAATCCTTCATGGCCATGGCTATCCTGGCAGCAGCCTGATCCTTTGCCAAACAGACAGCCTCAATGAATGAAGCGCAAGAAGCTTATAGTCAGCTCAGACCAGAGGAGCCGTGGAAGAAATTTGATGAGGAAAGGATTAGAAAGATGAACTACTGCAAACACTGGCAGCTGAGAAAGTTAGTATGGGAACCTGCATATTCAATATAGAGAAGAGGAGAGAAGGACTCTGAAAGAAAGAGTGTTTTGATAATCAAATTTAGGTTATTTTTCATCAGTAATTACATTGTTATTTTGTTTCATGTCACCTGTACTCTGCACCAGGGCACAGGTTTTAAAGCTTTTCCTTTCAGATTCATCCCACTGAATAGCACCGTAGCTTTCCCCTGAATTTGGAGACGAGCAGGGGAGAAATGAAAACTAGAATAGCAGATGATATTAAACAAGACTTGTGAGAGATTTATGACCTGCTTTCCTCCACAAAAGCATTCTGTACACTTAATTCATCAAGATTTAGCTTCAAATTACGCCTGTTCCAACACTGAGAACTGGATTTCATGAGTTTCGGCTTTCTGCACCAATTCTTCCCTAAAGAGACACCGACAGCCCAGGAATACACTAACTTTTCCCTAGAAGGCTTTGCCTTGTTCAACCGGGATAAACCCATGGTGGATCCAGAAGAGATGCTCACAGGAAGACACTCACATGTCATAGAATTGTTGCTGTGTTTGCAAACCCAGTGCTTTGTGCCTGGACTGGAGAGCTGGCAGGATCTCCCACTCCTGATCCGTATCGCCATCCATCCTCCCGCTGAAGGATGAGGGTGGAATGATGCCTGTGGAGAGGCTGGCCATGGAGCTGTGGTTGGTTTTCCCTGCATCATCGCTGCCCACAGGGAAGGAGACACATCCCGACCAGGCAGGCAGAAGGGGCTGCAGACCCTGAGCTCATTAAGCTGGCTTTGATATTCCCAGTAGTTCTGCATGAAAGATGTTGTGGCAAGTCCCTGCATTGCAGTGTGCTGGAGCCATCCCTGGGAGAACGCCTTCCTTCCCAAAGACTGCAAGGAGATGCTTTATTCTATGGCTTAAAAAAAAAAAAAAAAAAAAAAAGTGAGAGATTGAAGCAAACTATTAAAGGAGCGAGCAGGTTTCAGGGTCTTTTCATTTCTGCTGGGGCCTGCCTGATGTAGCCAGCCCAGGCTCAGGGGCCAAAGGACACTTTAAGCCACTTTTCTGCTTTCCTCTCCTGATTGCTCTGCGCCTTCTTGCCTGAGGATCCAGCCTGGCCTCTCTTCTATTCACCCTTCCCAGAAGTGCACTTAGAGATAAATGAAAGACTCTAATTCAGACATCAGCTCTTGGGGAAGAGCAGGTTACAATAAATAATGGTCACAGGTTAAGTCATCCAGGTATTGTGTGTGCTCTTAATGGATATCAGAGAAAAATTATGCCATAATGCTTGCAAATAACTTTTCCCCCCACCTGCAATGTCCATTTTAAATTATGTCTCGTGGGAGATTACAACTATTTTCTTTGCTTTCAAACATGGCTTCCCTCCTTCCTGACTCTGAGGTAGAGAGCTGAATTCGAGCTGCAGAGAAATCTGCTAGAAGATGCCTGGAGGTAGGTGCAGCACAAAGACACGGGAACCTCATCTTCTTTTCTGGCTGCTCGGAACTGATTGAGGGGATTAATGATTTATCTCTCTTTAAAGAACTCCTTGGAGCTACACAGGCTCAAATCAGATAAAGCACATACCATTCCCTGACCAGACACCTGCCAATTTGAGTTTGTCCTTTAGTCTGGGCACATCTAGTTTTACAAAGATTTGATTTAAGTGAAAGTTTTTTGAGAGATATCACTTTGCCAAACCTGCGTGATATTCCTCCCGAGACCCCTGCTAGCCTGCAATTTTTTTAGTAGAGAAGGGAAAGAGAGCAGAAATCTACCTTTCTGCTGAGAACAACCAGTTATTGCAGCCTTGTGCTGGATAAAGTCCTTGAACAGGGTTCAGGGCTTGAGCTCGTTTCTGATGTAAGGACAAGTTCTGCCTTGAAGAATGTCGCAGGTATATATCATCCTCCTCTCAGGACCAAAGAAACGAGGCAGGTCCTTCATCGAAATGACATCTGTTGAAGTTTATTGAGAACTTAGGGATCCATCCACAAGATTGTAAGGAAGAGACTGTTCAGAAGCAGAAAGACACAGGTCTGGTTGGTAAATAGGTCTGTAAGAAGTCAATACAGATGTTTCTGGAAATGCCCCAAAAAGAGCGTGGCTCAGTGACATTAAATCTGACTATTGACTCCCTCGCAACAAAGTCAATGGAGTCATCTTGGTGAAACCTGTGTGCGCCAGCTGCTTGTCTGATTCATGTCCCTATTCATGTGAAACCAGCGTAGGGCTTGTCTTTGGGGTAAAAGACACCAAACAATTCATTCACATATCGCATAGAAAAGATTCACACAAGGAAGAAAATGTCTGCCAAATACAAGGCAGCTCCAGAGAAAAAATGTCATTATAAAACACTTCATAGTTTGAAAGAAAATGAGCTGGGTGTACAACAAGGTAGGAACCATCTGCTTGGCTTCAGTGGGAATTTCCCCTGAGTAATCACTACACGGGCAGATAGATCATAAAATAGAGGGATGCTTTTCCTCTAGTAATTAAATTTACTGGGTTTATGCAGAAGAGTTTCTGGCACAGAGTAAGATATGTATATGCAATACCTTATCATTGCAAGGCTACATAATTACAGTCATAAACAAGCCCATTTAGTTTAGCAGTCTGACATTTTGTGTGATTGACAGTGATTCATTTGCTACAGATCATAAGTCCATTTTATATAGTTATTTCAAACTTCCCGTTATTTCCAACTTCCCGTCCGGCTACTGGTCTATGCACCAAAATGCCTTTTCCCTCCCTCTGCATCCAAGATAAATATCCATTTGATATAGTACCAGATTTCTCTAGGTAACTAAAATATGAAGGGGGAACCATATTTGCTTCATCCTTCTTCATGACATCCAGACTAAACAGTTGGCCTTTACAAAGGTCTTCTGTAAAGCTGGGAGCAGCGAACATGAATCAACAAGGCAGAGGTCTGTATGACCTTGCAGTGAATTGATAGGATCCTTTGACTAGATATTTTTGGACCTGCATCATAAATTCTGGATCGGGATGTAAACTCAGACACACTCCTAGTTTGTTTGCTTCTGCCCTGGTATCTGGAGCTAATATTGCAGGGATGATTCAGTTCTGTCGCCGTCGCAGTTAGGTATTACTGCCAAGCTAAGTGCACGTCATTAAGCAATAGTTACAGAGCAAGGGGATATACTCTGAACTACAGGTTAGTGACATGGGATTCTTCAAGGCTTCTTTTGGTTTGGTTTCTGATTTTCTTCAAGACTTTCTTTTCCATTTTCACTTTTTTTGTAATGTAATGTAATGTAATACTGTGACGCATCTTAACAACTGATGATCAGAGGATGGGAACTAAGACAAGTATGTTGGTTCGATGCGCCTTTGCTCTAGGAACACAGGGAGGTTTTTGTGGCTAGTGGATGTGGGACTGGGACTCCGAAGCACAGAGTATCTGAGAGCTCCAGGTCATGCAGAGAACCTGCAGGCCCTCAGAGGAACCCCAAACTCTGCTCTTTTCCTCCATATCCAGACTACTCTCTTGTTGTTGTTCTTTTATTTCCTCCAAGGAAACTTGTAGGTGCACATTTTGTAAATATAGATGAAGTTAACTAAGCCCATGAACAACCTTGTTCTTTACAGGGCCGTCCAACCTCATGAACCTGGAAGCAGGAAGACTTCCTAAACTCCCCCTTCTTGAGTAGCATAAAAGTGCCCCTGTGTAAATACCAGCTGGGCTCAATGTGACTTCCAGGGAATGCAGAGCTGCGTGTTACAGCTCATATTCTTTAGAAAGTTGCAAGTTTTTTATACATCTTTATAAAGATGATATTTTGCACAAAAAGGTTGATTGAGAGGTCTTGAATATCAGCTCCCATTACAATTAACCAGAGCAAAGAAGTTCTCCTCAAAAAAGTGGAAAACTCAGGCTCTGTGTCCTGCAGTGCAACACCATGTGCATGAGATGTCCGATGAAGTATATATTATATTAAATGAATATATATGAATTTGAATATAACATATAGCTGCCCTGGGACCCGGAGCAAACCCTGCTGCATGACCTGCTTTGGAGGCCGCTGCCCTGGGCAGGGGACAGTCTCGGAGCAGCTCAGTAGAAACCCCCAGGGCTCATCAGAACATGGGAGGCAGGAGCTGGAGATCTGCTTCTATAGGGCACATACATAAACCGTGCTTGCAGGGAAGCCTCTTGTGTGAGGAACCCGGTTAGAAGAGGCTCAGACAGCTCGTGCACCAGTTACCAGGCACTGTGGCTAATGTGCTCACAGGTGCCAAAGTGGGTCCCAGAAACCAGTTTAATTATGATAAAACAGCACTGTAAATTGGGCCAGATTTAAAATCCACAGAACTGCTGGCACTGAGAAGCTTTGGCAGGCTTTGACTGATGATGACCTGGCTCTGTGAGCTTTAATTAGCCTTAACGAGGCAGAATTATAATAACTGTTTCACTAATGCGATGCAAATAGTTGTTCTCTTACTTTCCCTATAGGTATCCCTATAGGGATGAGTAATCACTTGGATCTGGCCACATCTGAGCCAAGGAGGTAGATGGGGGAGTTGGTAGGAGCCTCCTGCAACCTGCCCCCAAAAAGGCAACCCGAAGGATTCAATACGGAAAAGATCCAGTGAACTGCCAGGGGAGGGGTACAAGCTTCTTAGGGTCACAGATTTAGAATACAAAGTCTGTAAACTGCAATATTTTGTCCATGTCTGCTCTAAGTCTAGGCAGCTCAAAAGGTGCAGCTCCCCACTGCAAACAGCTAAAGAAAGAGCCTCAAAGAGCTCTCGGTTTAAAGATTCCCCATTACTGATGGCTGTGTCCTTCCTTGGACAGGGAATGGAAAGAGCACTGGGATCAGACATGCTTTATTGACTCGATTCCTTCCCTAACTAACACAAACTTCAGAAAACGTGCACAGTGGCTATTTTAGGAGATACGAAAGCCAGCATTAAATTACAACCCTCAAATCACCAGGTCGGAGCCCCTAGACGTATTTTCTGTCCTCCTCTTGCACTGTAATTTCCGCTGCCGCTGTAGCCATGAACAGCAGCTACCCCATTGCGCTGCCGCGACGCTCCGCAGCCCCTCGGCCCTTCCGCACTGATCCGCTAATGCGGCAGAAGCGGAGGGAAGGGCCCGGCTCCTCCATCCACCACCTCCTGCTCCTCTCCTCGGTGCCCAAAGTCCTTATCGCGTTTCACAGGCTCCGGGCTAATTGCCTCCGCGCAAGGCCTGGCTCCAGATACTGAAACTCGGATCAAACCAACAGGGCCACGGGGTGGGCGGGATGCTGCAGAGGAGCCCGCTGCTGCGGCACCTTCCCTTGTCCCTGCCCTACGTTGCGGTGATTTTCCAAGTCACGACGATACCGAGCCGGAAGATACTGCTTGTGTTTGCAGCTTCTTACGGAGGTCTAATCCATCAGCTTGATTTTTTTTTCTTTTTTTAATCTTTTATCTATCCAACTAACCTGTGGGCACATTCTTGCTCTCCCTTTTCATTCTTTGCTTGATACATCTGTTTTCTTGTTCTGTTTCCATATCTTTATATTGCTCCTTTTGCGGATCAAAGGATAAAGGCAATAAAAATCCTGTTACTTTTCAAAGGTCCACACAGCGGTAGATAATTGGTTTCCAATCAAGCCCAGACTGTCTTTGATCTCTGAAGTCCTTGCAAGGAACATTTCTCTAGGACACAAGTGTGTGTGTTCAGGAGCACTACCAGGAGATCTCATTTTGAAGTCTACAATTACCTGTGCCGTGGCACTTACAGAGATGAGAAGTGCTGATAACAACGCTGTGTTTTTATACCAATTTCCATTAACCTCGCACTCATGAGCTATAACTACATCCTTCCCAAAAGGGACCTGCAGGGATTTGACTCTCATCCCAGAGCAGGTCGCGTGGCCCCTTTGCCGAGGCATCAGGGACCAAGAGCAGCTGCTTCCAGCTCCCAGATGATGGTGTCACCACGGGATCATCCTTCCTTTCCACAGCCTGCTCTCCATTCCAGGTCTTCTCAGTGAGGGAAATCCCAGCCCGCTCCCACTCCTGTTAGTGCCTCCACCTCCCTGAACCACATTTCATAACCCTTGGCTGTGCCCATTGCACTTTTATGGCTGTGTTGTGATGAGCAGGGAAATATTCACATTTAAATATGTATTAAATCATCTTTGCCACCAGAAGAACTGTAATGGGGATCTAGTGCCTTGTGCATCTTCGCAAGCAGTTAGTCTGTCCTGTTGTTTGCAACTCCAGTGCCTTCACTTCACCTTCCACATTCACTCCGTGCCCTCCTCTCCCTGCACACGCTTAAACCTCTCCAAAATATATTAAAAGGCAAAGCGTGCTCACTCTAGAAAAACATGAGATACTGAGGATGAAATGACTGATTTAGTTTTAGAGGCTTTTCTTTAAAAGGAAAAAAAAAAAAAAAAAAGTACTCTTCATGCCAGGGCTGTCCACTAACCAAAGGTTTTCTTTCTATTTATTAAGGTAGGATTAGCTTGTGCAAATTAAAGAGGGAAAGCTCATGAGACCCACACAAATATATGTGCATACCAAAATCTGCAGCTGATTCTGTCTCTTTAAACAAAATTACATTCATTTAACTTAAAAAAGGACTCCTGTCAAGCTCTTACCTTAGAGCAACTACCAATTGCATCGTCAAAATTGCTCTCTGAGGTTCTGAACAGGTTTCTTGATGAAAGAGCAACATTAGCTCCACAGAACGCTTTATCCCCAAAGGATGCGGCAGCTTCAGCCGCTGAATGATTTCTGGCTCAGGCTGATTGCTGCTGGTAAGAAACAGGATGGTTTAAATCAGGAGCATCAGCTCCCTTGAAATGCCTTGAAATAGTGATCCGGGAAACCGAGGGGAAAAGGGATGGCTAAGAAGGGCTCCCAGCACCGAGTGCTTCGTTCCTGCACACACATTGCCCCCTTCGGAAAAATTATTGCATGGAGATTGTCACTGAAACAATGAAATTATTGGAGAAGGCAATTATGTGGGAGCCAATCCAAAGAAAAATGCGTGCTGCTAAAATGAAATTTTAATGTCCACTGGTTGCTGGAGTAAGTAACGCTAAGCAGCCCAATGAAATTTTGTGTGTCTATTTTTGGAGGCTGTTCGTGCCCAATGTCAGAGTGGTCATTTTTTATTCTGGTTAAGCCTGGAGGCAGTTGCAGAGGAGAACTTGACTTGAGTAGCAATGCCTGGATTCAGACCAAAAAATAAGTGCTCTCGCTGTAAAACGCACGATTGGAGGCCGGACTCAGATGTTCTCTTGTTGCGTTAATGGGGTCGTGTGGCTGAACCTCGTTGAAGCCTCCATGCAGGGGCTTCAGTGTCATTAAATGACATTCAACAGCTCTCTCTTTCATCTCATTTCCAGCCTGATTTCAGATCAGCTGCCACTGTTTCTACACAGGAAAGGCTTACAGCTTTCCCACAGTCCGGAGGGTATCAGGATGAAGAGTAAAAGTTACTAGATAGCAGCATCCATCCCTGCTTTGTCACAGACATCCTCCTGCTGCCAGAAAGAACAACTTTTTCTGCAGTGTTTGACTCAGGTATTTGCTTTTCTTTCCTAATTCTAAAATATACTTTTAACTGTTATGCCCCAGATTTTGTAAAGAAGAAACACAACCTGCATATAAATCCAAGACTATATTCCTAGTATAACTGAAATTTTCCCAAAAAAAAAAAAATCTGATTTACATTAATTATTACCAGTCTGGATCAAATTATTACAGAAAAAAAAAAGCATATACACAAAAAGCTTTGGTGGCAATATGAGACAATTTAAGCCCTTGTACACACACTTCTTGGTCGCTGCCTTGTTTCTCCACGCTGTGCAGCCCATTCCCCTGCTCCGGATCCTGCGCTGGGCTCACGCGGTTGCCTGGTTGCGGGGGCTACAGCAAGTCATCACATCTGAGCTCTGACACCAGGGGCAATACGATGGTCATGTTTACGGCCCATATCAAATCTCAGTTTCAACCTGCAGAAGACATTAATTTGGGTCAGTTTGCTGTTTAGGTCCAGACGTGTCCATTGAAATAACAAGGGATGGGGCGTTCATGTATGTGCTAAATCTAAAAAAACTTCTGTAGAAATCTGAGCCAAGAAATCACATACAACCTGTATCTAAAAAAGTTAAATGAAGTTGTAATGCCTGATACATGTAATTATCATTTGACAGCTTGTCATTTACAACCATAAATGTGGGAACTCATCACAACATGTCACTAATTCACTTGTTCCAGACATTTGTAGCAGTCTAAGTCACCCGGGTCTCACGGGAAGAAACCAACAGCTCCATCACTCAACACAAGGAACCCAACAAAACGCCGCAGACGTTCGACATCCCCCAGCCTGGGGGGAGCAACCAAGGCGATTAGGAAGAAATGTGTAATTAGCAGAACAAGGTGCAGTGAGGTAGGGACAAAAAATACTATGCACACCAAGGAAACCTCCTTTCAGCAGCATCAATCACTGCATATGCTGCCTACATAATTACTAGCCTCACGTCATTTAGAGTTTCTACATCCTTCGCTCACATCTGAAATAAAATTACACGAGCAAGTAACATATGGGCACTGTATTCTAGCCTTTTTGGAGGTGTGGGAATCAATGTCAACTATAC
>JAWLRI010000203.1:5832949-5845118 GCA_034781795.1 Crypturellus tataupa | reverse complement strand
AAAATTACACGAGCAAGTAACATATGGGCACTGTATTCTAGCCTTTTTGGAGGTGTGGGAATCAATGTCAACTATACCATAATGCAGAACTATCTATTATAATTCACTTCCACCTCTGGGCTAAACAACACAAACTTTCTTGGTACAACGTTCCCTTTTTGAATGAAACCAGCCAGGACTTCCCATCAGAATTTCACGTGGGAGACCTGATAACTCCCGAAGAACAGTACTGAAGCTGCCTCACTGCTTGAACAGATCATGTCTAACCCCAGCAAGGCAAGTATTCTATGAAATCCTATAAAGTGTTTAAAATATGTTATTCTGTGTGGTGTGAATTCCAATTAGAATTGTAAAAATGGCATTTAGAATTAATTCTAAAACAAAATGGCTTTGCTCTGCTTTGATCTTTCAGGATGTAAAAATTAAGGTCTGACAAATCCTATTTTCCTGCTCATTCCCCATCTTAGAATCACCAAGTCCCACTGTGATTTGTTGGTTGATATTAAACTGACTCTTCCTGAGTCAGTTTATCAAGCTGAGTCACGTTTCCAGTAAGGCAGATATTTTACCTATAAAGCAAGAGACTGCACGTTAAACATCATACTATTTTGTTGCACAGTTTACAGAACCACAGAATGGCTGAGATTGGAAGGGACCTCTGGAGATCACCTAGTCCATCCCCTGCTCCAACGGGGACACCCAGAGCACGGGGCACAGGGTGGCATCCAGGTGGATTTGAAGATCTCCAGAGAAGGAGACTCCACAGCCTCTCTGGGCAGCCTGTGCCAGGGCTCGGGCACCCTCACAGGAAAGAGGTTCTTCCTCACATGGAGATTTAGTCAGTATTCCTCCTCCTCAATTTCACTGAAAACCCAGAGCACGGGACCTGCAGGATTCTTTGTCCTTAACATAAGGTCTTACTTGGCAGCTACAGAGGCAGCTGTTTGCATTCTGGCCTAGGTCCATGAGGGTGCAACACTCAATTACCACTTGCCTGCACGGCTCTCCCACACCAGATCGATTCTTTGTTGCCTATGTAAACCAGGCCAAGAGGTTTTAGTGACTGAATTTTGATCCCAAACTCTTCAAGTTTTTGTTTCTTATGACTTTGTGTTCAACAACTATCAACTAAACAACTAAATTTTGAGTAAGAAGAATAAAACACGCTTCTCTTTTCTGGTTTACATTCTATTGCCGGAGAAATGCTGGAATCAAACCCCGGTTCTGGGGGCAAAAATCAAGCAGGGGAAACAGTGCAGCCCTCTGCCCTGGCTGTGAGGCAGCCTGTAAGTATTAGATACTGGTGCCCCTTGGTCCAGGCTGGCAGTTGTTCTTGGGTGTGGGTTCTTCATCTGTTATCTAACAAATAAAGCTATTAGCAATTCCAGAAGAGTTTCCAGATCACAATTTGGACAGGCACATTCTTCACATCAACAGAAGAAACAGACTTCAGCAGAACACTCACCAACCTACTCACTTTTCTTCAGTTATCTTAAGAAACTTACATTTTCTTCTCCAATAATTTTCATTCCTATTTTCCAAAGGAAGGCGTTTGCTAAGCAAAGTGAAGACCTTGGATCATTTCTTTTGAGGGTGAAATGTCCAACAGTTCCAACAGGCTCCGTGTGCCCTTTGAGATCCTGCAGCCCATGACGTGGACGGATCAGCTCCGCTTTCACCTGCAGCGCCCTTACCCTTCTCTGCCTACCGAGCTGAACAACCACTGACTGCAGAATTCCTGGGGGGAAGAACAAGAAAAAAATATTCTAGGAGATTTGAAATGATGGAATTAGTTAGGCAGAACAAACAATAGGGAGGTGTCTTTCCTTTGCAGGGAACTAGAGGAAAATTGAAACTCTGGAAATAAACACAGTGTTGAGTAACATGCTGCTAAAGTGAAAAAAAAAAATCAGTCTCTGAAAACCTTAGGAAATAAAAATTCATGACTGAGAAAATAAACCCAAATTAAGAAATACCAGCTTGACAGGTGCTTCCTGCGGATATGGAGATGAGGGAAGCAGAAGTGGTTTCTTCAAGCAAAGGATAATGAAGTTTCAGGGAATGGGTAATTTGTTTCTCCTCTCCAAGGTGGCTCTGCACAGAGCTGGGATCGTGGGCTGGGCTAATCAAGCTCCACCACCTGCCACTTGCCATGGGTGCTGCTTTCAGAGGTGATTGTGCGAGCGAGTCTCATCTTGGAAAGCTGCAAATCACCTTCCTCAGATGGCAGCAACTTTCTTCATTTACAGGAGACTTTCAAGGGGAGCAGCCCCTGTCCCTGCTTTCTAGCAAAACAAACCCAGGTTGTTCAGGAGCCCCTATTTTGCTAGGAGTCTTGCAAGAGAGATGTTTAGTCCCTCTTGCCGCTCACACAAGTTGGTTCCTGTTTTAACATCCCATGTTTTATCCAGTCTCCTCCTAAATGTGTCCTGTAACAGACTCTTCCCAGCTCTCCTGGGAATAAAGCTCCATTCCCTGTCAGGAAGTTTTCACTGATACCAAGGATTGGTTTCCTCCTTCAGCCTTAGTTGCTGTCTGATAAATTACACTAATTCAGTCTTGGTGCTTAAGCCTTTCAATATTTTTACTTGGGAGGAATGTTCCTCCTGTTACCTTAAGCCATATGATAACATCGTCACCTCTGGTGTCCTTCTCCCTTCAATTAGCTGTTCCCTTTAATTAAGTCTTATTACACATTTCTGCTATGCATGAGGACTTGCATTTTGGGCAGGTTTGTCTCTCTTAAGACAGAAAATGGGACACCATAGACTTCAAAATACAATAATGTGTTTGCATTTCACTAGTTCCTAATGTAATATATTTGTAAAGCAGGTTTATGCTTAACCCACTGGGGCCCTCTGCAAAGAATATCCTCCCTTCTTTCCAAAATCCATTATTTCAGAGAACTGTTTCTATTAGAACATAATCAGATCCACCTCTACTGAAAAGGAAGATGAGTCAGAAGCACACGCTACGCTTGGCTCCATGTTTCTCCAGGCTAACACTTTAACAGGGCTCACACGTTCTTCTCCTTCCTTTCACGTGCTCCAATATTTTTCAGTATGTAAAATGTTTAACCAGACCGGGGGGATCCCTGCAAACCCCTACTGAATTACGATGCTGTACAGCAGAGAGGCAGGAGCAGCAAGAGGCATCTGTGCTATCAGTTACAAGACACATTTTTGTCATAGTTCTCAGTTCCAGAATGCTCTTTGAGCAGATTTCATACTGCCAGCAGCACTTATTGTAATAAATAGCAGGAATTTAATGAAAAAAAAAAAAATTCAGCAAAGCACAAAACACACATACCATCACAGCAAGGGCAATTTAAACAGCCCTGACACGTGCTGAGATGCAAAATTCTATGATGCATCTCTTCTATCATTACAGACCTGCCTCCAAAAGCAACACTGGCAGCCTGTCCAAATTTGTAAAATTTAACTTTTCACACTTTCCTTCTTTCTGACACTCCCGAGACGCCTATGACACCTGAAAACTTTAATCCACCATATGCTTCAGCTGAGTCCTGAATTATTCTTCAATTCTCTTGCTCATCCTTCAAAGAGAACCTCAGCCAACAAAGGCTGCACCAGGAATATATGGGTTCAGGCCAGGAGGACTCATACAAATTGTGACAGATTCACTTCTCTGAACGTTAATCCACTTTAATCCAATTGGATCACATTCCAAAGTAATACAAAAATCCTTGAGGCTTTGACAGCACCAGCACTGTTAATATTTAAAGGTTAACAAATTCAGCAGAACCTGTAGTACTACTTATATCTGCACCAAGAGCTTTGACTGAGATTGTTAATAACTTGATGAAGCAGAGACCACGCTGACGGTATCTGGTTTTCTTTAGGAGGATATAGAGCCCCATGCATTGGAATGCAGGTACTGCAAGGCTATCAGCTTCAGTAATCCGGTGATTTCCAGGGTTTCCATGTAAGAGCAAAACACAAGGAAAGTCAGAACGTGCAATTGTGATACAACTTGCTCAGTTTTCGAAGAATCAAACGACCCCGCATCTCTAGATGCCTCCCTCAGGCCCCTCTAATGAACATCTGGGGTGAGAAATGACAATCTGAGACCCAAGAGAACAGGGTAAAGATCACGACAGCAATAAAGAAACTCTCATTTATAAACTTGCTGTTGCTCTCTTCTTTTAAAGATACAAGAGCACTTGCAGCTGTTAAATACTGAGGAGGAAAGGCTGAACATCTAAGTGGAGCCCTCAAACAGGATCTCAGAGCAATGAGATTTTTAAAAAGCTAGTGCAAAACTGAGGAACACTAAAACCAGATTAGTGGATTACCCCACAATTTCATAATATATAAAAGTATATAACACTGACTGCAAAGGCCTGAAGAAAGAATCGATGCTAACTCATACACATGATGTTTGTATCCAATTCAATAAGCTAATGTTGTGACTGAGGCATCCTGCACTCAAATGCAATAGAAAACCAAGGTCTTGACCTGCTGCAGCCTTAAAAAATAAGGAGACTCAAGAAGAGCAGGTACCAATCTGTATTCAGGCCGACTGTGCCCTGCCTATTTCCCTTAGCTTCAAATTTTCTGTGCAGGAGTATGGTAATTCACTGAGCCCTGCACAGAACAGGAAACAGGCTTAGTCCCAAGATACTGCAGTGGCAGAAATAATATACACACACACACACACACATATATATATATATAAAAATATCAAAGAACCTGAAGATCAAAGCATGATGTAAAGTATGAGACCATGAACCCTTCACGCTTTCTGCTCTGTCTCATCCTATTTGGGATTCTGTAATAATATAAGTAGCCGCTTCATTTAAATTAATTTATTTTGAGAATATCCCTTTTAATCCTGCATGCATTTTTAGCACAAAAAAATTGGATTTTATCACAACCTCCTTTGTAAAACTTAATTTTGTATGTTCAGTAATGTGGCTATTTCAATGATTCCTCATTGGAAGTCCCACAACTGTGAAACCTTGGCAACACTGTCAGTCAGTGACCTACACAAAGTTCAATAGAAAAATTTTACTGAATACCCTCTGTTTAATGTAAACAAGGCAGGAGGCAAAACAAGGAGAATATGTTTTTATACAGTTACACTATTTTACAGGGCACACAAAGCACTGGGGATCATGGCATGAAAACCCTGTATGATATGCAATACCAGACACAGTGTTCCATATAACCCGAAATCTATTACATAATCCATACATTTTACCTAGCACCCAAATTTTAGCAAGACAAATAGTGATAATAAAACGGTATCTGTGAAATCCTACTGCAAGTTATGGTAAGAATTCTCCACGCTTTTACAAAGCCATTCCATGACTACTTGTGCCCTGTAAAATCGAGTGCAACTTTACACTACTCATAGTGTAAGCAAGCTCGGGACTCTGGTCCTTGTACATATATACACAGGTGATGTACAAGCAGATTCAAGCCGTGTATCAAATCACAGCTTTTATATTGCACAGACAAATACATAATAAGAACATTACAGAGACAGGATTTGAATACTAGGAATATTACAGTCATAAGAGAAACGGGCTACGGACAAACCTGTTCTACCGGAGCTAGCACGCTGCTTGTTACAAATGTTCTCTATCAGACTCTAAATCAAATACATACAATACATGGGAAAAAAAAAAGAGGCGTCTCTTTACACACACGTGCAACAGGGTTAAAATGCAGTCTGGATCTGCTTCGCGGAACCAGAAATTATTCTAGGATTTCCTCCCACAGATTTCAGTCTAACACTAGTGGCCATGCACTGCAAGGCGGGGAGCACCCGCACTGCCGCCGGGCGCTGCTCTCAGGTGCCAACCTGGGGGAATAAATAACCACGCACACACACAGGCACACGGGAGCAAAACGGGCACCTCCGTGACGTGCATAGATTGGAAAGGTGAAAACATGGACCTGAACTAACTACTACTTTTTGTTCAAAAGTGCATGAAAAGAGAAAAAAAAAAAAAAAAAAAAAAACACAACACGTCATTAAAAGAGTTCCATATCTTAAGGAACGTTATATCATCTTTACAAAAAGAAAACAAAACAAAACAAGCCAAAGGTCATTGTCATCATGTAGGGGAATTAAGGGTTTGTCGTTAGCACATTAGCAGTTTAGGCAAAAAAGTTCAAGGTTTGTTTCACTTGCTATCAGCATGTATCCGTATCTCAAATTTATCAGCTGAACAACATTTGGTTTGCAAGACGTCACCAATGTTTCTGAAAACCAAACTATTTAAATTGAATTTAACCATACTATAATTATAGTCCCTTATCTTTTCATGAGCAAGCTTTAAGGGATTGTGCTTGCACCTTGGTAGGCAATTCTGCATTAAAATGCTGCAGACCTTGCAGCAGTCCTTCCAGAACAACTGATACCACTCGCTACGTGTAACGAGCTCAGTATCAATGGCAAAACAAGAACAGAGGTGATGTTAATTTCATTCCACATTGGTCACCTCTTCAATGGCTTTATAAATTGTTATATTACCTGGAATGCTCTTGTGTGGGTTTAGTTTAACATTCCTCTCTTTCATGGCAGTATTATCACTTCCAGTTTCCACTGAAATTGGGGCATTAGACATATTCTAGAACATAGTCTTTTAAAAATAAATAAATAATGCAAATAGGAATTCTGGGGAAAAAGTAATTCAGCTCAAGCAAAAGCAACACAGACCCAAATTTAGTAAAGCACCAGCATTCTGCTCCACAGCTTAGCTTCACCTGTCTTAAGACTGTGATTTAGGAAGCTTCTTGAAATTACCTTACGTTTAACTGCTTTGCTGAATTTGAACCTATGTTATTACAAATATGTGTGCTAAACACAACTCTGCATAGACATTTACATATTCTGAACTATATGTCAGATATGTAATATGAAGCTTCTCATAGGGACTGGCTGCAGTACAAATGACTTGAAAGAACAAAAATGAAAACACTGTCATTTTTATAAATTTTATCCTACTTTGACCAGAAAATATTATATAGCTAAATTCATGAGAAAAATAAAGAGGTGGGAAAGTAAACGATGTTTTTCTTTGCCAGCTAAATCCAACAGGGTAAGCAGAAGCCTCTCAGTATAAGGAGCCATTTCCTGCAGGTTTTACCTGCAAAACCTTTTTCTCAGCACCTCTCAATGAGCCTTCCTTCCCAACCTACTTGCACTGGAAGCTTTTATGGCAGGACTGTTGTGATAGGAATAAGTTTAGCCTGTTAGCTGTGACACTGCTCTAATTAAGCTGCTGATTTAAAAGGCCTCACAACATCTGGATTCCAGAAATGTAAGAAAAAGGTCTCAAAATCAGGGATTCATGGCAAAAATATCATTCCTGGTACAATTCTGTACATCCAGAGGAATTCTAGTGACAGAGTAAATTAGTCCATATTTGCATATGAGTAATTGCAACTAGCTGTGCAAACAGGGCATTAAGAAAAAATAATAAAAAAGTCAAAGAAATACAATGTAAACACAAAGAATTAAGCTCTACTTTGCCTACTTATAAAATTACATCCATGAGAGAGAAAAGGGGTACTGTGCAGACAGCAGGGCAGGTGCCTCACCAAAATCACTCTGTGTGATCTGATGTTTTAAGCAGGAGCCTCCTGACCCTGCTAGTGCAGACGTGGCAGTGAGCAGCAAGGGCCACCTGCAGCGCAGGCTGCGCCCGTGGAGAGGGGCAGAAGCAAAGCAGGTCAGCTCGGCTCGCCTGGGCAGCAGCACCCACGCTGGAACCATTCACGGGCACCCACCTCTGCATCACAGCGCTACAAAGGAAAGAAAGGAGTAAATTTTGGTCCTAAAGCAACACTTCAACTGAACTCACATCAGTTTCTCTTTTTTGGGGCACTACTGCTAGGGCTAAATAAGCAATAAAACCATTTCTAAAAGTGACAAAACATTTACGCTGAGAATTTTCAAGGCACAAAAAGATTCTTAAACCAATTTAGCTATTTAAAAGGAGTTAAAAATACTGTTTCAGTAAGTACTACTGATGACCTATAATCAACTTCCCTGTGAAGATGCCATGAGGCAAGCAACTAAAATTCACAAGCAAAAACCTAAACCAAACCTTGTTACAGATAACCTGAAGAGAGATCATTTGACAAGACAGGGAGAAACATGCTAGAAACATGTATCCTTCAGACATACTTTTTATGGATGCAACATTGAATCAGGGTTAATTCCATTAGCATTGATTTTATCCTGATGTATCTCCTGGAGTAATCACTGGGGAATCAAACTCAAGACGATCTCTCATGAATATATCCCACAGTGTATGCAGCAGGGGATCTTTTCAACCTCTCCATTTTTAGTGATATCCATTGCAACTGTGGTTGTGATTTTCCTTTATATTTCCGATCAAAAAGCAAGAGTTAAGACGTGAAAACATTACAAAATTAACTTGCCATTTTATAAGTAATAAGGTCACAAAAAGCAAATCGGTGCAAGTGAACCCAGGAACATAGGAAAGACCTAACTCCCTAAACGGTGTCACTACAACAGAACGATAACCAGGGTCTGCTGTCTGTGGTTCTTCATACAGTTTTTGCAGCTCTTCAAACAATGGCTGGAAATGCTAGGTACTGGCTTCTCCTCCAACCCCTTCAGTTGTATCCCAGGTCCATTTGAATCCATTTCTCTTGCAAGGTGGCAACCACCAGCTGGCAGAAGGAACCTGTCTTCCCGTTCTGCCAGAGCTGACATCCCCAGGAGATGCCACCTCTTTGCACCTGCGTTTTGTCAATAGTCTTTGAGGGAGCAGCCGGGAGGCGGTTAGGGGCTGGATGAGGCATGGTACTTCACGAACGCGATGGCCGCCAGCTCCTTGCAGAATTCTTCCAGCACAATCACGCCCTCTAGCAACGTCATGTGGTCAATGCTGCGAAGGGGAAAATAATTCAGCAGAGAAGTGAGACCCGTCGCACAAACCACGGCAACACGTTTTGGAGGATACGCAATGCCTTTACTCACATGGGCCCTTCAGGCTCCAAGCCCAGCAGGCGTTTTCTGACCAGCAGAAGCTTGGGAGTGAAGTCTGGGATGCGCTGGATTCTGACCATGAGGTCCCCAACAACCTGCAAGGAGCAGTGTCATCAACACCCACAGGAACAGCTTTGCAGCATGGGTTAAATGAGCACCTTCCACACCTGAGCTACAGACTCGTAAAGCAACGTGCAGACTAGTCATCAGGTGGCACAGAAGAGCAAAAGGTCATGAACACCAAACATGTTAACAAGTGCCAAGTATGTGGGCACAGAAAATAAAGATACAAATCTTAAGCCTTACTTGCTGTTGCCATAAATAGGTATTACTCACTTCAATGATGCCAATGATTAATTTGCCTTAGAAAATGTTAATGAAGGCACATTGGCCAGGAAACCCGTGGGTTTGGAAAGCACAGAGAAAGTGAAGATCATAGTCTGAAACGGAGGGAGCTGCTGAGAAAAAGGAGCCAGGCCCCCTGTCAGCACTAGGGATATTAACACCAGTAAGACAGGCAGAGCAAAAAGGCAGTGACTTTGGGTAAGCGCGGGATTTTGTTACTGAGCAGAATGGACAGGAGGCCTGTGGAGATCGGCCTCCAGCAGCAAGGAGGGCGGCTGGGCAGTGGATTCCCAGCCAAGCACACGGCATTCAGGAGCCGCACTTGCTTGGGGGGAATCGAAACCCATCTCCTGCCCACTCTAGTGCAAACCTGTTCTCTGCCTGTACCTATGGCATTAGGTGGCACTGCCTGCAAATGACAACTATGTGACCAACTCAGAGTAACCTCACTGCCATTTCACATCTACACAATCAAACTAAGCACACATGGTAAGGGAAATAACTCTGAAGGCAGGCACAAAGGAAACAAATGCTGGGAAAAATTATTTTCCATGGTCTTTTGTTAGAAAAGCTTTAGTTATTTTTTCCAAAACAAGAATATAAGGACCTATTTTCAATAACCAGTCCTTAGCTAACTTCATTACAATATTCCTTACTAAACTTCTCATTGCTGTATAGCCATACGTAAACATTAACTGCATGTTTACTTACCCTGACAATAACAGAGAAGAGAGACCTACAGCCAGAGGCGAGGTTTATATAAGGGTCCAAAAGGTATTCGTGTATATGAGGATGAGGGAACAAGGAGAGTTTGGACAACACTGATGTAACTTGTAAATTCACATCATAGGGCTGGGGAAAAAAAAAAAAAAAGAGTAAAACAGAGCACAGTTTAGTTATTTTCTTCCTGGCATATGTATATTTAATTATTAGATAAAAATTAAATACTAGGTTAAAAGGCAGGCCTAAAACCCATGCTTTCTACAAGAAGGAAAAGAACAACATAGAAGCTAGACAGTAAATATCATCTGTATAATTGCTACAATCACGGAAAGCCCCACAAGCAGGACTACTGCATAGCTGCCTTTTAAGCAAAGCTTTTGCAAACCTCTAACTCAGTAGTTAAACAAACAAGATGGCATCAACATAGATTAAAAAGCTGTTTGCTTCTCCTGGACAACTCCAAACTATCTGAGCTTAGGAAATTTAGACAGGAATCCATGATTGCAGCTAAGGTATTTGTCTTATTTTCAGTTTGCTTCGAAACAGTCATTGCAGAAGGCCCAGTCACCTTGTGGCAGCCTGCAGGAACTGCTATGAGAGACAGTCCCGGGCTGGGAATGCAGCATGAAATACTCTGAGCCTCTTCTCTACCTCCTTTCCTCAGATTAAATAAATGCAAAAGGCAACACTGTCAGAAGCTACATCAGTGATAAGGGCTCTTCAGGGACAGGCAGCAACTCTATCTTGCTTAGCAGATTGCCACTGCCCAGGGGGAAACTCATTTCCAAAAAAGCAAAGTATTTTCATCATAGCTTGTTTCAAGCCCTTTTTTTTCAGCTTTGATTATGTCACCAGGATCACAGTGGAAACAAACTGACATTTGGGTTCAGCTCAAAGTCTCCAGACTAGTGGATTTCCTTCCCCCCTCAGCCCATCAACACTGCCTGTTCCACCACTGAATATGAGACGAGGACAGACAGTCCCTCGTTATACACCAAGCCAGTCCCTGGTGATGTATCAGACCTGAACAGCCTTGAAATAAGTCACTTATCTGTGGGCCTCATCTACCTTCTCTCAGAAATGCATTTTATGATGCTGACTTCTCCTGGAAGGTTTTCTGACATCCACTGATAAAGACGGCTAAATATTACCTAACTATAGTATTATGGAAAAGCAAGAAGGATATTGAACACAATCTGGAAGTAGTCCTGTCTCCCCAGAGAACACTTTTCTACATTTTTCACTTTGTCTGAACATTTACGTTAGCACACATTGTGTCAAATTTGTCATATGAACTGCCAAAACCTAGTTCTTTTTTATTTATTTCTCCTGTCTGGTTTATCTGTTTCATCATAAGCAAGCCATAGGAATCTGTTTGATTTTTAGGGAAAGATTTTGGTAGGACATAGCAAGAATTTAGTCTGATTCAGATACTTTAATTCTTCCGCAATTCAGTTTCATTTTGGACACCACAGGCATTAGCATCTTGCTTAAGACCTTGTATCACGCTGACAAGGAGTCTCTCAAAATGGGCATACACATCTAGAGGAACCAAAAGTCTGAGCAGACACAACAGAGCATTTGGCTTCTCTCCCATCTGAGTTACAGAAGCTGGTGCTCTCAAACATCCTCTTCTCCTAAGCACTCACAGGGCAGCCTGTGGCTGTCCTGCTCCTCTTGGCTTCCAACCACATTTCCTGAGCAGTCAGATGCTCTTTGTCCTCCTGCACTTAGCACCAGAACCCTGACACCACCACAGCTGAATGGTTTCTCCATAATTAGCTCCACAGGTAAAACTGAATGAAATTGTACAAACTTCCCCCAAGCTGCTGCTACTGCATCTACAGCAAGCATTACAGGGAAGGTAATATTAACCTTTCAGCCTGCTTTCACTAGCAGGAAAAGTTTTCTTCATCTGAAGCAGTAATGCTCATTTCAGACCTTTAGGACAGTGCTCAACAAAGGCAGAAAACATGAGATGTTCATGCAAGGTGATCTCTTTTTGCAGTGAGGAGGATGGGGCTGGCCTATTTTCACTGGTGGTCACTGACAGAACCAGAGGAAATGGCCACAAACTGAAGCATAAAAAGTTCCACAGGAACTTAAG
>JAWLRI010000203.1:5788141-5832849 GCA_034781795.1 Crypturellus tataupa | reverse complement strand
TTGTGGAGTCTCCTTCTCTGGAGATCTTCAAGACCCGCTTGGATGCAGCCCTGTGCCACGTGCTCTAGGTGTCCCTGCGTGTGCAGGGGGGTTGGATTAGATGACCTCTAGAGGTCCCTTCCAACCTTAGGCATTCTGTGATTCTGTGATTCTATGATTCTTTTTCACCTCCCTAAGTGCTTTCCTCCCCAGAAAGACTAGGTCACGCGGAAAGACTAAATACAGAAAGTGGCACAGAACAGGAAAATTTACTTTCTATAAATTCCTCTCTACTAGTCTGGGTCTGATATCTTTCTTTTCACAAATTCAGCTTATACCTCACTGTTTGGCATTGCAGCTTCATTTCTATTAGAATATAATAAAACAGGAGGAAAAACAAAGCCCTTTGTTACACAGGAGACGGAAAACCACCTTCCACTCATCACTCGTGCAATGATGATGAGTTCTTTGCTAATGGTGAAAAAATTGAGGGAAATGCTACAGTGATACAATAATCTGTTTTCAGATCACAAGGTAAAATGTTTTCTGAACAAGATTTCAGATTGAATTTTCTTGAAGTGTTGTAGAAAGGAGCTGTAAAATATTTTCTTCAGTGAAAAACTAGCATGTCTTTTAAGCATAAATGCTGGAAAACAAAAACAGAACCAGTGAAGCTATTTAATCCTCCTATTTGAACCTAAAGATACTATTATTGTTCAAATTGGCTTCCTGCAATCCACAAATACCCTTTTACCTGTTTTATTTATTTACTTATTTTTACCTGATCAAGAATCCTGCCCATTCTTTCAAAAAGGACTTTCAAGAAGTGCCCTTCAAAAAATGATGCTTCTAAATTGCACTTTTCCAAAGATCTGGGAGATCCAGGCCACTCCCATCGTAAGCAGATGGCACAATAATCCCGGAACTGGATAAAAAAAAGTAGATAGGAAAACATATTTAAACGTTTAATGCAAAATATATTGAGGACAGAAAAAAAAAAGAAAGATACCAACCTCCATGGATATCATACAATTTCCTTTTAATAACCTCCATAAGACTCTAGCTATCTGAGCAGTCTGAGCTCAAAAACCGTCATGCTAGAAGAAACATCATCAGACTATGCAGGCACTTCATTTCCTCTTGGTACTCACGCTCTTAAGGGGATTTCAAAAACACAGGGAGAGGACAAGAGAGCTCCCAAAAAACAACCAGGACCCAGGCACAAAGCCACCACTACACACATCCTCATCAGGATTTTTCTAAAGCAGGGATTGCATTCATATATGGTGTGGTGGTAAATAAGTTAACATCTCCAATCCTAGAACTTGCAGCTTATCTGCTCAACCCTATTCCCCCTGAATTCCCAGGACAGGGAGGCCCACGTATGTGCAGATGATACAAGAGTCCTTCAGGTGTCTCTCCCCTCCCCATAAAATACTGTTTTTCTCAAAAATCTGTCAGCTTCTGCCTCTGATTTGCTGTGGGCTGCCTGATGTCTCACTTTCAAGGAATTACAACCTCAAAGGAGCACAGGTTACAGTGGTGAAAATATGGACTGCAGGCATAAACTGTAGCACAGACTCAGAGATTCTTCCCTGTGTGCAGCTTCCTACCTGTGTAGACTTTCAGGAATATGGAAGCAGAACAGCTATTTCAATGCAATAACAGCAACAGGTAGGGCAATTCTCAGGAGGGGGAATATTTTAAGGCTAGCCATATCATTGTCAGAAAATGACAGAAGCCAGTTCTGTTCTTTAATAACTCCCACAATACTCTTTTCCCCAAGGCATGAGAGAAATACCACGATGATATGAGTTTTCTGGCATCCTTGAACAGAACATTAGGGAATTTTACACAAACCTCTGTTCCCTTACTCACTGCTTTCTATTCTTCCTTTTCAGGGAACACTACAGGTAAAACAAGGTAACAACTGCAGAAATGGAAGCTTCCCATTTCAACCAGCTCACATCATAGCTCAGATTATGGTCTTTTTCAATTGCCTATAAATACAGTTCTCTGTTATCCTTGTGCTGTATTTTTTTTTTTTTTAAGAAGATACACAGGGCCTCATTAGGAAAGCTGCAAATAAACAATGACTGTCCTCTGACCAAGGAGACTTTAGATTACACTTGCAAAACTTGCATTTATTTCAAAAGAAAAAAAATCCACAGTTTTCCCAGCAGAATTTTCAACTTCAAACCTGAATGCCTTAGGCTGCATATTTCCTATGATGAGCCTTTATTTTTAAAGGCGCAGATTGCATAACTCCTATGCAGCATTTTAATTTCCCTTTAGTCCTTTCAAACAGCTTGGCAGGCAATTCTCCAAGAGAATGCAGATAAATGAAAAAGCAAATTAAGAACCTATGTGCAGTTCAAATCTTCTCTCAGTGTGTTTGTTACGTGAATGTTAATGCATTTAATGCCATCCATTATTCCTGCTAGAATAACAGAAGGTGGATTCACCCTCAAACTCTCCAAAGGCAAGATTCTGCAAGAAAATAAAAATTGGACTTTTCATCTTCTACTACTAAAATTATACATAGCAGGACTATTTATAGAACCACTTGTACATTCTCACAAGCATTTCAAGTTCCCAAGGACTGATTAAAAAAGATTTCCGTGACTTACTTGTCTGTGGGCATCTCTGAGGTAAGTATCATAACCCGTACCCTCCACGTGGTACGATGACTTAGCTTCATCAGGTACAAGACAGAGAAAACTAAGAAAAGACATGAGTAAATTAACATTTAACTACAATCTATGGAGCAGCAGAGCAATATAATAGTGGACACAGCACTAAATCAGATGCCCAATTATTCCAAGCATTTTACTGTAACTTCACGTGAAGAACAGAGAATACAAAATCTACTTACGCAAGTCTGTTCTAACTACTGTTTGCAATAACAACATATATACTTCAGAATTTGTATATCTGGCACTAGAGGTAAAAACGTCAGTGGGACGCTAGCAGTTTCTGAAAAGGAGCAGACAAAATGGAGATGAAAAGGAATAGTCATGACCAGTACAGATATTTACTAAAGGTCAGACTCCATCTTACCAGACCAGATGGAAAGTTCACTGCCAAATAAATGAGCCAAAAGAGAAGGAGGATTATACTTATAATTCCTCCTAACCTATTGCCTGAGCACTTATTTGCTACAGGTTTATTTGCCATGTGGTAATGAACACACAAGAGCACACAGGACTATTTGTCCGGGTTACAGATAGTGCCTTTATCAGATATGTACTTAAATACTGTATGTTCTTATTACTGCACTGATATTTGGCCTAAGTATCACCTGGCAAGTCTAAATTTTATCAGAGAAAAACTTCCTCTAACTAAAAATAAACAGAGAATCAAAATCCTGGACAGCAAAAAGCCACTCAACTTTTGGACCCTCTTTCCAAAGTTGAGCTTCCTCCGCACATCAGGAACTGCTGAGGCTCCTGCTAGGTTTTATACAGAGACTGAGAACTACAGAGTAGTTGAGTTTTCTTAGGAAGTTCGTATTATCTGATAAAATAAATTTGCAATACACTGCAAATCCTGAAAAACATCTCCATTCCCTGATGGAGGGATGAACTTTGGAGACTGCTCTTTTTGTCTTTTCTCCAAATCATGTCCACCATATAGCTATGGATAAAAAAAAAAAAAAAAAAACACAACCCTACACACAAGGGCAAGAAATGACTATTCAGTTCTTTGCTGACAGTCCTGGGGCTGTTCGCTCCTTCTGGCTAACTCGATTATTCTGGTTAAGTAGGTAGGTCAGCAAAGACAAACCAGGGCTGCTTTGCTAGCTTGTATTAGCAGAGCAAAGAGCATCTGTCCTCGTATTAGCAGCTAAGAGAATTACCATCACTAAGTTGCTTAGAGCAGAGTGTGTCCTCTTTGTGATGGGCAATTTGCAGTATGGCACACGTGTATGTTGGAAGTGATGGAGGAGCCCACTGTGCTTTTGGGAACAGAAGGTTATCTCTAGCTTGGCACTTTTAAGCACATGGTTAAAGGAACCTTGGGAAGCATGTAATTTTTTCTCCCCCAAAAAAACACTATGGCAACACCCCCCAGATCTCTCCAGGAAGGTCAAGCCCCATGTAAGACTAGTTTAATTTTAGCAAATGTTTTGAGAATAGATTGTTTTGTACTCAATTAGGCTTTCATCCATAAGTATGAGTAATAGATTGAAATATTATCTGTAAAGTCTTCCTATTTTTTCCACTTTATGTTGAATTCTTCTAACTTATTGTAAGCTCTAATCCTTTAGGAGTAGCTTTCTGGTAAAATGCCACAATTTTCTCCCGGGGAGTCATTTTGCCAGCTGGCAGAGCACAACAGACCTACACCCATTACAGAGATCATTTAATTCACATAGTGCATGCAGACTCACACATTCAGAGACTTCTTTAACACTCGTTTGAACTCACCTATTTACAATTTTATGTACTTCAGTTTTCCCATCATTCTTTGGATGGTCTGGACTGACAGGTGGAGAAGCACTTAGCCACTCCTGAGCTGACAACATGTTGTCTGGAGACAGATCAGTAAATAATGGATCTTCCTCTAGGTCTCTGTGACATTGTAACAGGCAGAATGTTATGGAAGGTAGGAAACTTTCTGGACTAAAAGACATACATTTGGTTTTTCTTCTCTGGAAAATAGCATGTTTTTCAGAACATTCTAATATGTACATCTTTACTAATTAATATGCACAAATACTAACCTTTACAAATACTTTTCAAACTTTGTTTTATTTTTGAAGAAACTTCATAATCTGTTGATTTGAACAGCAGAGCTGGACATTTTCGATTGGTTCAAAAATCACTGTGTTAAATCACTTAAGTTCTTTAGCCGAGTTTTCCACATGAGAGAAACTTCTACTCAAGGAAATCATTAGATTTCAAATGGCTCAAATATGTAAATTAAGAAGCCTAAAAGAGCTGGTGTAGCTAGACCTCACAGCTCTCGTCAGTTTAAAAAAAAAACAAAAAATGTTTCATTCAAAAATATGATAAGAACGTTAAGGTGAGTGAGACACTCAAGTGACTGATTTCTCACTAAATTAGTAAATCAAAAGCTTCTATTGTTTAGAAGAGAGGTTTCTGTTAATTTTAGCTCTCGTTACTGTTCTAACAGTTTCCTCAAGTTGTTGATAGAAAAATTTGCGCATCACTTTGGATGCTCTTTATGTTTGTAACAAACAAAACACTTGGTGACATGCTGTGCTCACTTTTCTATCACTTGATGAAAGAGGAGACTTGTTAAAAAAAGAATCCAAGTCAACTGTTGTGAATATTTTTCTTAAAGAAACTCACACTGCTCCTGCGATCTGTCCATTTTCTATAACATCTTTATCTTCTTGACAGGGAGGCTTGTATTCCATATAGTTTCTTTCTTCTAAATTTCTCAGAACCAAGTTATAAAGAATGTGCTCATGGGGTTTTTGCAAAAGATGCTCAAACATTCGTAAAGTCATTATACTGATCTGCAACATAAAGAGTAAAAATTCAATGAGCTCATGCAGTTGCCTTATGCTATTTGTCTTCTACCTGTGTTTGTTCCTCCTAGAACATTGCTATTATTTATTTACATCAAAATAGAAACCAAAATTCTCAGGTAGAACTAGAAAATTACTATGCTGAGTGTGGTATATAAACATTACTCCACTAGTATGGAGTATGAAAACTAGTATGTAAATGTTTTCTTTTCCTATAATATCATACAGTACAGCTCTATAGTGGAAAAGAACTTCCTAAGATCTGCCAAAATAACAGTGCAAAGAATAACAAAACAATTTACAACTTAGCCTTCCATATCACAATCACATCCACGATGGAAGATGGTTATCACCGTGCAAGCCAGGACTTAAAGGTTGTAATAAATATCCAGGGTAAAAATATAAAATAACACTGGGATGTCATGGTTAGAACTAGATGCTAGTATTTTTACATGGAGATACTATGGGGCTTTTTAAAAGGGCCTGACTTTAAGCAATATGGAGACCATTTTACAGAGAGCCAATTCTCAACTTTCCAAAGAAACTAATTTATATAGTTACCCCATTCTGAAAGGCTGAGCAGACTGAAGAAAACGGGCATGCTAAGGAATGCCAAGGCACAGATCCGTATTTCAGGCAGGCTTGGAGATTTTTTGAGAAAGGAGTGTGCATGGGGGGGCAGCTATTTCACAGAAAGACTGGTTACATAAGCAGGTCCCTAGGAGGGATTTCACCGAGTTCAACTATTTTAACGAGGTGTTACATTAAGTTACAGTCAAAGTGACATTATCTTTTAATTGGCACTTCTCTAGCCAAACCCACTTTATGTAATTAAAAACAGTTTTTATCTACCCGTTAAGTTGTAATATGATAAAACTGACACAAGAAAAATAACAGTGATGCAACATACAGGATACTACCAATTAAAATGCAATTACACAAACTGTTTTTGCCATCTTTTACAGATGGGCAAGCTCAGAGAGGCATACATAGGGGCAAGCAAATTTCACAATCTTTACCGCCAAAAAAAAAAAATCTTTTGATTGATAAACAGCTGGATGAACAGTTTGATAAAACAGCTGGGAAAAAACAAGATCATCACAATGGTGCTTTTGTGGGTTTCCTTTGTGTCTGCCCAGCAGACATTCTGCCATTTTCATTTCTCACCTCATCAGAAATATGATCACAGTGCTCGATTAACCTGTGTCGCAATGGATGTCTGTTGATGTCTGTCAAAGTTTCTGGCTCTCTGTGCTCTCCAAGTATAAAATAAACCATTTCCTGCAGCAGGACATCTGAAGTCACTTGACGAACAATGCGATGCAATAGTGCAGTAGATGTGAGGATTCCCATCTCTGAGCTGAATGATAAATTTAACATTAGATACGTACTGGTTTTCAGCTAAAAATACTCACTTGATTCAGATTCTGCTGCTGTTTCTTGGAGAAAGATGCTACTCACGTTTGCATCAGCTGGGGCTCCATAACATCAACAAAAAATCGATCCCGCACAGCTTTTGCCATAGCAACAGCAGCAGTCTGAAACAAAAATACAAAGTGGTTGGCTCACACTGAAAACCTAAGAAATAACCTGAACTATTTGCTTTCTGAATATATCTGTATAATCTATAAACATTTCAAACCTTTTGTGCTTCTTTGATAAGTTGATCACAGTAGTCAAACCATGAAAGAAATGAAATCAGGGCTCTTTTCCCTGGAAAAGCAGATGCATCTTCTTTGTGACTATAGGAATCCAAACTGGAAAACATAAGGAAAAATATTATTCAGCCTATTTAGAATTATCTGAAGAATGCTAAATGCTCTTTTTATTAAGGTTAACAGCACAATTAACAATCTACCCACAATGAAGCGAATATTAGAACAGTTTTTCTGCACACAGAGGTTTCCAAGGGCATGTTAAAGGATACAGAGCATGTCCAGCAGAAGAGTTCTGCATGGATATACTTGAAATTTCTTAACACAGAAGGGAGCACTGATCTTCTAGTCTGTTCTCTCAAGATACACAGACCACAGAAACTGACTCAGTAACTCCTGTAGCTACAGAAGCATCAAGGGAATTGTTCTTCCTACTCTGTGTGTAAAGACCACACAGCATATACCTCAACTAGACTGCACCTTTCTGAAAAAACTGAAAACTCCAAGAAATTATATATTCACCACATTCTTTACTAATCTGGCCTAATAATTATTTTTCACACTATTAAGTTGTATCTTTTTGTTTGCACCCAAAACTTTTGTTTCTAAAAGCCATTAGAAATTAAAATACTCTTTGCAAATATCTGCTTTTGCCTAAGTCCTATTAGATCGTGATCAATTCAAAGTAATGAAGGCAGAGTGTGGAACAGTATTTGAATATATTTAAAATGTAACATACAAGCAGTTAGGATGACACTGTCTTGTGCTTCGTGCTGATGAGCTAAGCCATAAAACATCCCTGCTCCTTCCCTGTTGCAGTAACAGTCTGCTATCAAATATATTCCTCCTGCCATTCCTTGCAGCTTATAGCTCTGTGGTCACTGTTCACAGGGAAAGGTTTGTGCACGCATTTCTGATATTCTTAACATACAAGTAGGAAAATAATCTCCACGTGTGTGATAAGCTGAACCAGCACAAATTGCTAACATAATTCAGTGGGAAACCCTGCTTCCTGAGGAATCTCTGCAGTGGACTGGTAAGCAAATTGACAATGTCAAAGATAATGAATACACTGGATATCTGAAGTCTTATGACTCTATTGCAATTAACATCTAAACTCTGCTCCTGAAATTTCTGTGTGGGAATGTAAATACATTTTACATCTTATCTAGCTACAAAAAATGAGTACCAAGGAGAGGTGTAAAATTACCTCTGGTTTTAAACACACAAGTGGAATTCTTACCCCCAGTTGATTGCCTCCACTGTTTCAATGTCCAACGGATCCAACGACTGTGGCAGGGCTTTGTAGAGAGCAGCCAGCCTGTCTGTGAGCAGCTCACACAAACTGGTGCTTTGAGTCAGGCACTTGGCTGCTGCTGGCTCTGGCAAACTCACCAGGAGCATGAGGCCTTCGCAGGCCTTCACTGCGATCCGGCCGTCCTGGCACAAGGGGGAAAGTCATCAGAGGGTCAATGAAGCTCACTTCAAATCAAGAAGCAAGTGTCTCCCAAATAAAACCTCTTCCCTCCTCCTCCCCCAAAGTGAATGAATACATTTCCTTTTGTTTCCTTTGTCAACCACTAGAAGTTATTTCTCCTGAAATTGGATGGTATGAAATAAAGAACTTCATCTCAGTCCACAGTAAAACACTAAGAATAACTGCAACCCTGATTCTGTAGGTCAGATAAAAACCATTAGACAAATAATGTCAAACTATCATTTAACTACAACATACATATGCAATATGCACATATAGGCACTGCCTCTCCCTCCTTCACACAATATCCACTATGTCACATTAAAGAGAAAAAACAACTCACTGGACTTTTAGTGAGATTTAGCAGAGAATTCACTAAATTATAGTCTTGATTTGGACGAAGGGTTGAGGACTCGGAAGGTGAGGGGACATTTAGCTCATCCAGACTGAAGGACAGCTCGGCTGCCTGCTGCAGGGGCTCATCCTCCTTCTCCGCCTGCTCTGCTTCAGCAGCGCCGGGTGGTTCTTCGGTTGGCAGGGGCTGCCCCGTGTCGGCTGCCGCAGCATCCTGGCCGTGCAGCGACTCCTCCGTGATCACGCTCGCTGACCCTTTCAGCTTATTCTGAAAAGCATTTTGTTGGAATCAGGCAGTTGAAATGAACGCACTCTAAAGTGGAAACTTCCCGGAAGGAAGTTTCATACAGCGAGGTTTGAAGCGGTTCTCTGCAAGGCTGGACACGATAACAATGCAGAACGTAACGGGCTGCAAAAGCTGCTGCTTGTGAATCTGTTTACACTCTTCTCAAACCGTAAACCATTTGGATCAAGGCCAAATCCACCCTTCACAAAGAGGTGGCAACCTTTTACCTCCACCAGTAGAGATACCCATTCACTTGATTTGTCCAGTTCCTGATATTAATTTCTCCGTATGAGAGCACCTTCTGACCTTCACACACAATCACAGAAAACATTGCTGTATTTAAAAAGGTTTCAAATTCTTTTAATCTCTGAAATGCTATTCCCAGTTGGAATCATACAATGAAACTCAAACTTAACTTCTGAAGATTTTACTTTCAAAGGGAAAGTGGGGAGAGTTGCATTTATGACAGTAGGATAACTTTTAAACTGTATTTACTTTAAAGTAAAAATCAGATTTAATGGACAGAACACCACTGTAAGCACTGGGTACTGTAACACATCTTCAGTACCTTCTCAGAAGCTGCAAAGCATCTCACCTTAACCTCAGAGAAACCTATTCACCTTTCTGTAAAATAAATTTGACTCCAGTACAAACACATTTAAATTTGTGCTCTGCAAGACTCAGAAGAAACTCACAGCAAGACAGCAATTCCCTGTTCTTCCAGCACAAGCACAGGTGAATAATGCTGTATTAGAACCATAAATTCCACTCCAGCACAAGACTCATTTTTTCAAGCAAATACAGCAGCGAGTTTAAAACTCCACACGGTTTCCCTCTTCCATGGGGACACCTGAGCTGTTGCAAACACACAGCTCAAGCAGTGGGGATTTCAGTGTCATCATCGGGGTTAGCAGTGTTTAGTGCACAAGGACAGCAGGGACCAGCCACAGGAGCGCTGCGCCCGCTTGCCCAGGGGATGCGTGTCCTGCACCGAATGCTGCATCCCCGAGGCGCAGCCGCTGGGGTAAAGCCACATGCTGCGTGCTACAAAGTTACTACAAATTCTGCCTGCGGGAGAAGAATCGTTCCTTGAAGCCACATCTTTCCCTCCTATGCATCTTACTGATATATAGGAAAGTTGAATCAGAGCTCTAACATTCGTGGACGATGCAGAACTACCATTATAGCTGTGCAGATATAGACAGATAGCTGTAGATAGCTATGCTGATATAGAATCACCTAGGGAGTTCTGCTACCTCCCTGCATTTTAACCTGGTTCTCATTTTTAACGAAGTACAACTAAACAGGAAAAATTACTCATATACTTGTTTTTTTCCTAGCTCTTACGGCTAGAACTGCATTTTCAATCATGCATTAGACATTGTTACTGGCACCACTCATGTACCAGGTAGAGTTACCAAAAATAAAAGCTTTTTTCTTTTTTAAAAAACATAAGAAATATATATGATATTGTAAAATATTCATTTTACATTGACATGGACCTTGCCATAGCTTATACTTTAGCTAATGTACTGATGAGACCCAACAGTATAAACTTCCCTTAAATTTGACCATAGCTCATTACTCCTACACCAGCAGGTGACACAAAGCAGTCTGCCAACTGAGGAACACATATGCAGAGTTTCATATATTTAAGCTTCCTATTGATTAATCATGCAATTCTGCAGCTTAGCTGCTCACCTGCCTTCTGTAAAGGTGCAAGACAGGATCCTGAATGACCTGACAGAAAAGGTTACATAAAATACATATTCAGTGTTTCAAGGCAAAGCACTTCTTTACATTAATTCATCAGCTGCAAACGGATATAAATACATCTTTCTACCATCTAATTTTCAAAATATGTGGCTATTTGAGTGTCAAATTCTGTGGTGGGTCAATCAAGTGATATTACAGCTAATGAAAATATCCACTCAATTCCTGGGGGGAAACAATAAGTTGCTGCTTTGTAGCAATGTAATTAGAAGTTAACAGTGAAACTATTGCTCATGTGGTAAAATAGGATTCTTGTAGTCTCTTTTTTAACAGATGTTGTGTTCAAACTTGTTTAAAGAACGGAATTAAATAGAGAAGCAAGTGTCCCTTTGCATGGAAAGCTCAGTTGCAAGGAATACCTCTGATAAGATGAGCTGAGAAGTGGCTAGCTAAAGAGAAAACTCCTTCTCCCCACCACCCCCCTTACTTGTTAACATGTTTAACATAATAATGACTATGATCACTGGGGATATCTGAAACATTGTCATGTACATTCATTCCTTATACACCAGAACACAAAAAAAAAAACACTTTGAAAAAAGAATAAATTAAAATATAAATCAAATTAGCACATGAAAACCAGTGCAAAAGATACTTTGGAAATCAACAACTGAGGTCTTAAAAAGAATTGGAAGAACTACATTCTTTTTTCCTTAAAAAAAGTAAAATTCTCATTTATGCCTTATTGGCTAAGCAATGCAAGTGATTTTTATTTTTTTTTTTAAATATAAATGGCTTTGTAATAACAGACTCTTTATTAAAGAATCATGTAGGGGACAACTTCAGGATTTGTACTGCTCAGTTTTCTAAGTTCATGATGTATTTTAGAAACTTAGCAGGAAAAGCTGAAGGAGGAAACAAAGCTCAGAATGGCCTTAAATGGACTGTTTTGAAGAGATGGATCTGCATTGCTGTTTGTAATACCAATTTGAGAGAACTGCCAGAGTTCTGCAAGTTCACCCTTTATCTGCATGTGAACACCAGAAACTGCTGCCAGGTCACATCAACAGTGACCTGAGAGGCTGGGATGAAAACAGCCAGAATGGGCAGCCTATCAAAGGACCGGTGGCGGCAGCCCAAATATGTTACATGGAAATTACTACCAGTAGTTGTGAAGACACATGTCTTCGACTACGACATTTAGAACAACCTCCTGATGAAAACAGGCATCCTCTTTGACTTATCTGAACTTTGCAGTGAACATTTTGTGAAACTGGAGCTCTCTTTAAATTCTGCAGTCATCAGATTTTCCATGGCTGATTTCTAATACTGTAATTTTGCTATTTCAAGACAAAATGTTTTTGTCAAACTAATGTTACACTTCTTACAAATACTGTTCTCAGACTGGATTTCAGGGGCATTATTTGGATATAAGACTCAAATCTTCATTTTCTCTTTTTCTAAGCCATATAATTTACATATATTAAAAATTACTCAGGCTCAGACCTCTATCATATTCTGCCTATATCTATAACTGGAAGCTTGCTTCTGAGTGTCTGTAATATTTAAACACTAACTGTTCCATCGTTATACCAATCTTCTTGCTTGTACAGATATTACAGATACAGATAATACAGATACAGATACAGATGCAATCTGAGCAACACTTAGATAGGAAGAAACTGGATATGAACTTACAAACACAAGTTTAAATGATGTTCAGAACCTTAAAGGAAAAGATACCTTTGCTGTGTAGTAAAATATTCTTGTTTTGGGAAAGCTTTGAAATATTGCTGGAGTAGGCTATAGTTACAGCTTTTCATCTGAAGACAAAAGAACTTAGGAAGTTTAAGATCTCTATGCCATAATGTTCTAAGTTACAATCTGCATCATTGTTACTTCCCGCAGCTTAGAATTCTTTTCTGATTTGGAGAGTGCCCCCTAAAGGCTATTAAGGCATCACGGACCTCAAGCAGGTAAATTGAGAGCACTGAATGAAGCCTAGTAAAAAGAATTACGTTATAAAGTCTCTAGAAGCAAAAGAGTTCCGTGTTTTTTCAGGAATAAAATCACCAAGTGAATTAAGTCATCTGTAGAGGACTAATCTGCTGCCTCAGGCTCTCTATGAGATTTAGATGGGACATAGTTTAGAAATAGACCTGAACAATGTGATGTACCCACCTCAAGGAAGAAGTTGACCAGATATGGATCCTGTTTCAACTTTGCACACACTATACAGAGAAACTGAATTTCTTCATTTTCTGTGGGTGTTGCCAGAACTTCACCACATAGCCTGATTAATTTCTGTTACATAAAGAAAAGCAAATGATTAAATTTCTTTAACTTGGAGAAAAAAAAAAAAAAAAAAATTTACAAAGAGATGCCACTAGTCACAACACACCATGAGAAACTTGTCACACAAAGCAACATTTACTTCAAAATTTGAACAGTACCTGCACAGGCCTATGCACGTTTATATGGGGAAGCAGAGGTTGTCGTATTCTTCCTAGAAGTTTTGTATAAAAAGCCAAAACTTGCTGTTTCATTCCTGGAGGACACTGAAACAAAAACAGATGAACAATATTAAAAAAAAATATAACAAACATGAGGGGAAATTATTATGTAGAATTGTCTAAGACTGAACAGCAATAATTTAATCAAAACTATTTTAAAACCTCATCTGTTAACATATTACTTAGTTTTTTTTTTAATTCATATTTTCAACTAATTATTCTAGTAGACACTTTCAAGTCTTTCTGCGAAAGATGTCCTACCCATATAAGCAGACGTTAGGGGAAATTAACTCTGAATTAATTGACTGTAGACAAACTGCTTTTTATGGTACTGTATCATTTCATACCATATTAACTTTTAGCTAGAGTTCTCTCAAAATCTAGCAATTTAGTGTGCAAGTACATACACATATATGCTGCTAAACTCAATACTATAAAAACTGCAATGTCTACTAAGTATTTTTTTAATTGATGAGCAATTAACCTCATAAAAAGTGTTTTTAAGTACACAGATGTTCCAAGACACAAAGCAGCTGTCATTTACCTGAGATTTAGCAGAATAAGCCACAGACATCTGTGGAACACTTATGTCCACGTTCTACTCTCTTGTACTAAGCCACATGAGAATACTTTCTTACCTCCACAAGACCTGATGGCACATGATTCTGCAGTCATTAGCCTTGTTTCTGCCTAAATCCTTGTCCAAACCTAATGGTACTAACATGTTAAATAAATGCATATCCCAGAGGTTAATTCCCTGATCTGCTTTGCTGCACAGGCTTACCAATAGATCTATCAACAGGCAGCAGGAACAAGAACTGCCTAACCTGGCTCTCCTGCCAAGATAACTACTCCTAGAGCTATAGCCTCCTTATTACTTGTCAACTAAACTGTTAAAAAGAGAGAAAATTGTACCATGAGGGTGCATCTACAAGAAAGTAATAAATCTAAGTCATTGCTGCAAAGGGATATCATTCATTTTGCAACAGATGTTTGCAACATCTTGCAAGCACTGAACCCTATGTTTATTTCAGATGTATCAATTCACAAGTGGTAAAGTATAAAGACAGGCTGCCCAAAACCACTTGTACAGGCACATCTGAGTGCAAAACAACTCAGTTCTCTCAACTCTTGGAAACCTATTGCTAAATACTCACTTGACTTGTCTCCACTTCAGCCCAATTTCTTGATAAGAGTTTGTAGATTTACTGACCCAGCTATACTTATATGTGTATTTACTGACCTAATTAAGCTAATTTCACATGCACCACAAAGCAGATAAGATGTGAACAAGACTGTCCTGGGTTCATCCAAAAGACCAAATAAGAAAGCAATCTGAGCATCAGCTGAAATCAATTCCTTCTGATATGGCAATCTTACATTTTTTTAATTATTTTTCTGAATGTGGTATTTAATATAACAGTTTACTAAGAATATTCAAACACTTTACAAAGCAAGGAGTAATATTACTATCTTGCAGAGGACAAGAAGATTAGAGCAGAAGCTTGAGATCTGGTACTCTGATGATGACTGTGAAACTATAAGTAGAAAAATATTTCAATTCTAACTAGCAGACTGATTGTCTCACTTTGATCACACTTGTAGTACAGGAAAATATGTAGGTAACAAGTAAAGTGCTATCTGCTAGAGTTCTGTGTCCTACTCTACATCCCCTGTATAGTTTCAGTCCCTATTATTATTAGGAGCTTACATCAAAGATGATCTGTTTAATGAGAAGTACATACATCAGCTTTTCCAAGTGTATAGAGTGTCTCCAAAATCTTGTGATGCAGCAAATATTCCATACACGGCCCTGTTTCACCCGATTCCCTCTCATTTTCTTCTTGAACTAGAATATCCAACATCTGTTCCAGATGAGAAGGAATGTTGGTGTCAGTCACAGGAGCTTTGTCATCTAAATAGAACAAATGTGCAATTATGATAATATCTTACCAATTTTTCTTAAAATCAATTACAAATTTAAGATCTAAAAATATGATCACTCTGTGTTATGTGATATATATAAGTAACAAAATAGTGATTAGGGTGTTAAACAATTTTTATGTACATACATATCTACATTTATCTCTTTCAAGCCTATACGAATATACTGGTCCTGGTTTTGGATGCTACACTTCAGACATATTACTTGGACAAAATTGTGGAGTACCTGAAAATCAATTTAAGACGTCCTGAAATAGATTTTCAGAACTATTTTTTGAAAAGTAAACTGGAATATATATTAGGCAGCTATTTAACCTTATGATGGTAAAAATATGAAATGCTGAATTATGAGACCTGTATTAATCACATGATCAAAAGGAAAACTTTTGTAGACAAAAAACAAACTCAGGGAGAGAAAGGTTCCAGTTTTTGGTTGAGTATCCACCCTGCTTTGGTAATTTCTTCTTTGCCTCTACACATAGCATCTACAAATCTACAAATAGCTGTAAACAGCTTCTAAAATCAGATTAATTTGCTTCTAAAATCAGATCAATTCCTTTACAAGCTAGATAAATAAATAGCTTTTCTAACAGTAACAATAACAAAGTAAATCCAAATATTACGCTTGTTCTTCAAAAGATTTTAGATTTGACTTGTACACTTCCTGCATTAAGATAAGGTGCTGTCAAAAAGAGTAAGACTGATCTCTATACTGAAGCCATTAAGACCGTTCTGAATTTATACCACTTGGAGTGGGATCTTGTATTAACTCAAATGTTGCCAAGCAGCTGTGCGAGTTTAGAGATTTTGCTTTTTATTTTCCTTCTTATGCTATAATCTGAAAATAATTACCTCCTGCGTGAAAATGGAAACAAGCTCACAAAAGAAAACAGCCGTCTTTAGACCCTGTTACAACCTCCAGGTAGCTTATGGTGCTTTGTTGGAGTTTCCTGAGCATAACATCCTGCTCCTGCTGTACAGGATGGAAACTTATTCTGCTTCAAACGTGGCACAGGCAAATCACCAGTGGAAAATAGTGTTTTCCACAAGTCCTAGGAAAGTCTGGGTGAGAGATCAGCTTTTATTTTGCACCACGTAATCACAAGTTTCGGTTTCCCTCTACCACTCCGTCATTTCTACCTTAGGAAACACCACACAGCGTTCCCAAAGCTGGTTATTTAGAACCAGGAGTCAAGTTTCAGCCTGCATGAGTAAATACTGACATACACCAAGTGTCCCAGACATGAACACAGATTCAACAGCTATTGTAATGCCAAAATAAAACTTTTAAAGCCTTCGCTTTTAAAACTATTAAACTGTGACCAAAAATTAGAAACGTAATTGTTGCAAAACTATTTTAAGAAACCACTGTAAAAGTTAAGAACAAGCCATAATTCACCAGAATATCCACTTTTTGAAAAACAGAATAAACAGAAAAGAATAAAAACAGAATAAAGTCTGGACAAGTTTTAATAAAACACAGCTTAAATCTGCTAACAACTTCACTTTTCAGAGCTATGGTTTCAAATTACCTTTCACAGAGACAATAAACTGAAAAAAAAAAATACAGAGTTAAGATATTTCTGGTCAAATGTATGGCCACACAAAATGATTTTATGAAGGCTTTCTTCAAAAGCTTAGAAATAGAAAAAAAAATCCCTGATGCAAAACAATAAGGTTAACAGCAGGGACTACATTTCTTTAGATATCTGTTTAGATTAAACAGAACAGATGAAGACAGAAGTTGGGTCCAACATGAAAGGAGACCTCCATATTGCTTTCAGGAAACAAGGTCTTCCTTCTATCATTGTTCCTGCCCAGTTTTTAAGGATGCATGAGGTTATATATATATATATTTTTTTTCTAATTAAGAACTATTATTACTGGCATTTTGATAGAAGAAATAACTCAAGTAGGACCATGCAGTACTTTTTAGTCCTTCAACACCACCAATACTGAGAATTCCAGTTTTCACAATGAAAAGACAAAAAAAAAAAAAGTTTTTCTTTTACCTGATGTCTCTATGTAGTAGTGGGTGATTGCTTTCCAGTGGTAAACAAAGTCTTCTTGCAATGGGAGGGAAGGCGCAAGCTGTGGAGAAAAAAAAAAAAGAAAAAGGGAAGGAAATGAAAAGAGAACTGTAACGACATGTTTAGTAATGACATAACATATTTCTTCAGAGAGTAAAGTGAATTTTATCTTACACTTCAACCAAAACTAACCAGCACTCTGATCTTTACTCTGTGTCTCTATACCTGTAGCAAGGGCTCTATGCATTATCCATGGCGAGCACCACTGCTATCTCTGTGATCAGATAGCTTCCTCGAAGCAGTAGGAGCAATCGATCATAAACGAAAGCTGCACTGTACAAGAGGTTTTCATTTGTTTAGATTGCAGAGTTTTGTCCTTCAGGAAAGGAACCATGTTCTTTTACACTTGCTCTTGATGCCTTCTCCCTTTTGATATCCACTGTTCTCTGCTCTCTCAAACACCCTGCCTAGCTCCTCGCACAGCTCCTGACAAGACTTTTTTTCCCCCACTATTAGCTGCAACTTCAAGAGGAGATCTCCATTCGCTTCTTTCTGCACAGCAGTACTATTCCCAGCATCGGACAATTCCCCTTCTTGTAATAAATACATTTCTGAACTGAGGTTTAGAACATGGGATGGTCAGCTGCGGATGGCTGCCACCAAGCAGCAAATAACAGACTGCAAGAAGGAAACAGCCTCCCATCCAGGCCACAAGATGCACTTGCTCCTTCCCTTTGGACCTTGGGGTCTATGGCCCATTACACTCCATCTACATTTAGGACTCTTTTATACAGAGACCAAAGCCGAGAGGGCCATGATCATTTTATCACTCTTCTTTCCTGAACACTTTAAAAAGAAGCTGAAAAGCACTGAATTTGTTAGAACAACATGAAAACATCTGCTAAAATCAGGAATCCTACAGTGAAAATTCCCAGTCAAAAACATAATGGAATCTGCTATTACTGCAGCCTAATGCTGCATGTTCCAGAGGATTTTTGAACCCAGGAGTACCCAGGTCATTCTTCTAAACTCAGCCCTAAAAGAAAAGATCATTCCCTGAGGGCCGGCCAGCAGCAGTGAGAGCAGAACCCGGCATGCCGGCACTGGAGGAAGAAACATGAAGCCACCCTCGGAAGAGCCAGGCTCCTGCTCTGGTGCACGAGCTCTCGTTGCTACTGACCTTTGCACGCAGGACTTTGAAACACCCGTCCAAAAAGGCAGCGGTGCTTGGTAACTATCTGCACGTCCTGCTGAAATGTGCCCTCACAAATGCCACCCAGGCAGTCACGCTTATGCTCTTTATCCATTCCCTGATACTCCATAGGCTGATTAAATCTTCCACACTTCCACAGCTGGCACAGAGTAACACACCAGCTACTGTGGACTATCAGGTCACAGTGGACAAAACTGCCAGGTTTCTTAGGTTATTGCAATTTAGAAAAGTAACTGAAGAAATGGAAGAATGAGAACAAGGATATTTTGTATCACATCACACTTGCTAGAGCTGCATTTCAAGCAATGTAATCATTTTGCATCTTTCTCCATTGAAAATGTACCAAAATCTCAATTTTGACTCCTGAGTGGCTTGGAGAGCACTCCGAGGAATACCAGGCTTTTCGGACCACGCCATTTTCGCACTAACACACTACATATAACAACAAAAATTTATAGTTGACTGATGTGATTTTCCTCTCCCCTCCTGTTAGCGTCATCTGTTTGGAGATGAGTTTACTGCCCCTGAGCAGTGCCAGGAAAAGGATTTCACTTTTCACCACCATCAATAATTTATCTGCAGAGATAGAGCTGTGGGCAGGACATTCTCCTGAGGCAGACTGCTCACAGAGGGGAAAAAGCAGCTCAGGGACAAGTCCTGCCCCTTTTAATTAAATACTTGGCAATTTCACTATTTGTCTGACCTGAGGACTGCTAGACCTGTTGTGGCTACAGCCTCCTGAAATCCTTGGCTTGCTGTCTCTAGAGCTCAGGATGTTGTTTGCAGACCTTTCCTATCCTGCCTTTAAATAAAGTGTTTCCTTTGGCTTCACAAAGGATTTAGTGTTTACAAAACAAAGCCAAAGAAAAGGGATGAAAAGAACCTGCTGAGGACCCAGTAAGTGATAAGGCAGCATCCTACAGGCAAATCTTCTCACCTGCTCTTTCTCTCTTTCATTATAAAGTTTTTACACTGACAAAAGGGGCCAGGCTGCCATCCCAGGCCCTGAACAATAACGTAAGTGGAGCAGCTGACCCTGCTCTTCCCAAGCCAGCCCACTTGCCTGGTCATGTGCAGTGCCTATCCCAGCAGTGTGTTTGGTTCCCGCATTTCTACTCCTTTTCCTGGGCGAGGGCACTGAGTGTTCCTGGCACATGTGTGTGCATGGGGACACAGGAGTTCAGGGTATGGACCCATACATATAGGGTCATAGGAGATTATGTGCTAGAGGCACGAGCAACTTGAGACTGGAGCCTGTTCTTGCTACAGGGAGGTCTGTGTGTAGCAAAGATCAGGGTAGAGAAGTTCCCAAACAGTGGGTGCACTCATATAACTACATATGTTCTTAGAGTTATTGATTCCTCACTTTAAAGCAAAGAATTCCATTGAGCAAAAACAAAACAAAAAAATCTCAAAGATTGCAGCTAGGTGTAGATATAATCGAATAGCCCAAATTCACCGAACTCTGCTAGAAACAGCCCATTGAAGCAGGCATCAAGTAACTTATTTCATCTGCTCCCCGATTGCAGTAGTCAAGTTTCCTGGGAGTGAGCGAACGCATCTCCTCATTTACTAGCTAAACTTCTAACGCATTGGCGAAATCATCTTGGGTAATAATATTCATGGTGGAACCTCACCCCTTTCAGGAAGGCTGCTCTTCTCAAGAGAACTAGACATCCCTGGTCAAAACGATAAGCTAGTAATTATAAAATCTGTCTAAAACATATTTCCGTGTAGTTTCCAAAAGCAGACAGAAATTCTGTTTAGCTAGGGGAAAAAAAAAAAAAAAATCAAGATCCAAGAAGTCTGCAAACATACAGCATTTAACAAAAACTCTTTATGCTTTTTAAAAACAACACTGCATTTTTCATGTGATTTTCAAAAGCACAACTCAGAGCTACAAGAATAAAAACAACTGAAGTTGGCGATATCCCTCAGTGTAATTTGGACAAGTTCACAAAGTAAAGAAAACAGTGCGGAAAAGGCTAGCGGGTACTGGCTGCCCCAATGCCAGAGGAAAGAGGAAGCCCTGTCAACCGGCAGTGCCCGCTCAGCTCACGCCTCTCCCTGCTAGTTGGAGCAAGGAAAACCTACAACAGTCACTCCTATTTTATTGTCTTGCTGCCTGGTGTGAACCTCTGCCCCAAGGGAAGATCTGGAAAAGGACTAATGCTTGATGGTTTGTTTTATTTCTTTAGTTGATGAATGCACAGAGCTTAGAACAGCCATTGAAAGCATAAAAGGAAGGCTACATGTGTTTGCAAGCCATACATTAAACTTTATCCTTATGATTTCTAGGAACAGCACAAAGATAAAACAATCAGTAATGTGAAGTGAGTGCATCAACTAAAGTGGGTTCAAGAAGAATGAATCTCTTTACTGAGTAGTTACATATTTAGGGATTTTGGAGCAATAATCCATAACAAATGACTTGGCTTCTTCCAAAGTTCAGTTTTGCTTCAGAACACAAACAGAAAAGTAGCTTGTTTAAAACAAGTCAGACGCAAGTGTAAGATACACAGTGCAGTGCTTGTGGAGAGGGGTCTCACAGACAGAAACTCCTACATCTAACCACACTCCGTGGCATCACTAAATAATCTTGTGCAAATAATCTCATTTGAAAGCAAAATTCAAAGGAATCCTTTGCAAAATTTAAAGCAATCCACAAATTCCTGCTCAAGATGCACAGCTCAAAGTCCTTTCAAATTCACTATGGGAAAAGAAACTACCTTATGGAAGCTCAAATCACCCACAAACAAAAGTCCTTTAAGTACCTAGTGACCATTTTATACTAGTGATTTCCTCTAAGGAAAAAAAAATAAGTACCCAAAGAAAGAAAAAAAAGTAAGTTTAATTTACAGCTTTGTTATTATCCACTGCCATTTATATCTGCCTAGGACTGCAACACTCCTGTGAAAGTTTTGGAATAAAAGTATAGGAAAAATACATAGAGCAAAACATCTCAGAGAAGCCAGAAATTGTCATATTCACTAACGCTAACTCCATAAAGTAATATTTCTATTCTGTCCTAAAGCTATCCAAGGGAACAAACTCCAGTCCCCTCCAGCACTGCCATCAACCCACCCAGGGCTTTTCAAGGGCACCTTTGTCCTTAGCTGGCTGCCCTGTAACTCCATCCGACACTACGAACTATCACTTTGTCACAGCAACACATCCCACAACACTGCTTATTCATCCAGAGGCTGTGTTCTTTTCATGCAGGTTCCTGGAAAAGGCAAAAACGCCTGAAATACTGGCAGAATTCACACATGGTAAGCAGTCATAGAAGTTAGGATTCAGTTATAATAAAAAAGAGCTATAGAGACAATCCACACTTCAGTAATTTAGGCAGAAAAGGCCAATTTATTCACAGTAAGAGAAAGTCTCAAAGGAAAGCAGCTGGTCCCTCATCACAGTCCTCTCAGAAAGGCAGTTAATTAGAGAGCACTGACTCCAAAACAAACCTTTGGCACTCCACAGGTCTGAGTTGGCACAGGGAAGGTAAGATAACAGAGGTGAACACCTATTTAGATAATAACATATAAGTTCTTAAATAGATGTCTTAAGTCCTTTGCCTGCAGGCCTGAGGCAGAGCATTACATAAGCGATGTGCAGAGGAAATGACAGGGCAAGAGGCCTCTGAACAATTCTGATTTGAAGTAGTCCTATCAAGGAAAGTTAAGCCTAGACATGTCCCCAAGTGTATTTAAGTGCCCAACTCTGATGCAAGTTGTTCAGCTGCAAATGAATCCCTGTGGGAATTGGACACTTGGAACCTGTGGTAATTTAGATCTTAGTTACCCGTTCAGGGAGGATATTGAGAGCTGAAAGAGTCTACATGGGGGTCCCACAGCTATACCCACTCTGCAGCAGTAACAGCAGTTCAAAATGATACTCTCAGTTCTCTAAGTTATAAAAACAGCAGGCAGCATGAATATGAGCTTAAGTAATATCTACAATTTATACCAGACTTCATTTTATAGCTAGGCTAAATAGTGCATATACTTAAACAGAGTATGAAGAAATGATCAAAAGTCACTATGAAGCCTAGAACTGGTTAAAAGTTTGTATTTCTCAGATCTACATTTGAATTACGAGGTTGGAAACTTCCCAAAGAAAAGGCGAAACTCATTCTTAATACCCGCCTGCTTTTGTAATTCCTTGTTTTGTTTTTCCTGTGTGCTCAATATTTTCTCAAGGCTATAAATACCATTTATCCCAGCATTTACTATCCACAGGTTCCACCACGGTGGTGACAGCAGTGTGAAGCAATTATAGAAGGGCACCAAAATGAGCAAGAACCAAAATACAGAATGTTGGCCTGCGGCAGTCACTTGCTAAATTATTATTTTTAATTAAAAAGCCTAACCCCTATTGTTTATTTTCACTTTTACTCTTGTCCATTCAGCTCATTGATTTTTCCTATTTTTTTATAGATCTGAAACAAATGAATTTCCTTTTGTTTAATTCTTGTGTACCACCAGCTTCTGCAACCACTTTCAAACACATACAATTAGTAACCGTAAAAGACTAACTTTCCTCCCATTCTCACATCCCTTAGTCAGCTGTTCTCACTCACAATATGGCACAGGCCCCCAAAACAAGGTTTCTGCACCCGGGTGGCCACTAATTTCCATTTATCCTCCTATGAAAACACTGTTGGTTGAAGGTACCTGCATGTGGTCACAGGCAGTTTGCAGGTAAATCATTTCATTCTTGTTTAAAAAATAATTTATTTTAATTTGTCGCTCCAGCACTGAAAGAGCAAACCAGGGGGTAGAACATGCAATAAACGCTGCATTTTAGCCCCTGGATGGTCTTGCTGCAGACCACAGGACCGCAGGCAGGGATGAAGTTAAGTTGGTGCTTAAATATTGGCGGCACTGAGGGCTACAACTCAAATGTAAAGGGTTCCCCTCGCACAAGGCACTAACTGACACACAGCCTCGTCTCTGCAATATGAGGAAACCCTGAGTTTTCCTTTAGCACCTTCCCCGCTCCTTCCCAACGCTGTTTGCTTCACCGCAGGTTTTAGCGCCCAGCCGCGGCGGCACCGCTCCCGCCTCAGCCCCGTGCGAGTCCCGGCTCCCCGGCACAAACCCCTGGAGGCTCCGGACGCTCCCGCCGGGCCCCATCCCGGCTCGGGAAGCGGGGCCGTGAGGAGCGGGGCGAGCCCCGAGCAGGAGGCGCCGAGGAATCGCCCTGCCCGGCAGGAGGCCCCGGCCGCGGCATCCCCGCTGCAGGCAGAAGCAATCAATGCTCCGCGCAGCTGGCACGCGCGCCCGCGGCCCCACGGGGACGGGGCTGAGCGCCGGAGCGAGCGCGGCCACAGCCAGCGGCCCCATCCCTGCCCGACGCGACGTGACGGGAGCCCGTAGCCCCACACCGGCTTTGAGGGCGACGCGCTTCCACACACAGCGTTGGAAAGGCACAAAACAAAGAAACTCTTTGCCCACGAACAAACAGACATTTTATATATTTTTTTTTCATCTTTTTATGCACTCCTGGAGAGACCATGTCCCCACAATTGCCCACAAACGACCAGTTTGGGAAGAGCATTATCTACCTGCGATGCTAAAAGATAAACTTTGCTCTGTGCCGCGGGTGTAAACACAACAGAAGGAGATTGAGCTTTTAAATGCGAAAATACAGCCGCTTAGATTAAGATCTATACCAATATATCAATATCAATATCTATATCAATCTCTATGACTGTATGAGTCTGTGATTCCAAGAATCTGCGTGTCTTTAACAGGTCATACCCTGAGGGGTGGAGATGGTTATTTTTGCATCAGATCTTCAAAATTATGACTGATGCATAATTTCCACCTCTTTTGAACCCCCTGTGAGTTCCTTGGTGCTCGCCAATGGCCTGCACATTACGTTTGGTAGATACACTCGAAGGTTTTGCTTGATCCTACAATCCCTAAATTTGACCACATTCGTTATTCACAAGCATTTATTAGCCATTCTTCTCACTAGAGCCGCAGTGTGTAAAATGTTGACATCTGAAGTGAGGTTTTTCAAGTGTTTGATAAGATTTCAAGATATACTCGAGCTTCAGGTTACTTTAGTCCCTTCGGACTCACTGGGAGTTTGCATTTGGACTCCCTACGCATTTTTCAGGGGTTTTCTTTTAGCTGAAGTCAATCATCTCAGGTATTTTTAATCACAGAAAATAATCACCTGATTTTTAAAATCAAATACAGGCCTTTTTCAAAGAATCCTTTTTTTGTTATTATTTCTAGTGGTAACCTATTGAAGTGTATGTACAGCAAAATTACACATAATTCATAAATGAGACATATCTATTTACTATTTCAAAGACAAAAGGAAATTAGCTTTTAAATATTCCAAAGAGAGACAGCCAGAGACTGTCTGCAAATATACTTTCTAATGAGATAAATTAATTTTTCCAAATGCTTCATGCAATAGAATTTGATTCAATTATTTGTTTCTTTCTAAATTACTACCCTATTTTCCTCAAAGCTTAGATCTTGCTAAAATCTGTAATGACACAACCTAGCACTAAGTCTTAATGAAAAATTATGGTAAGGTTTACAGTACAGCCTTGCAGTACAGTTTCTCTCTTACAGTAGAGAAAATATTTTGACAGTTTCTCAACTCAAACCATAGGATGTGAAACTGAGATCAGTTTTTAAAGTATCTTCATTCAAGGTGCTAGTCACAAAATATACTGTAATCACTTTACAAGTTGAATTTATTCAGAACTTCATATAAGTCTGTTTTCAAGATGGAGAAAGAACAAAGATAAGACAGGATATAGAAATTTCATGTGATGGAAGATGGCAGATACTTTCTCCAAAATTGTAGAATTCATGTAATGGTTTGTCCATAAAATGGCCAAGACTGTCTGCTTACTTAAAGTTACTATTAGCAAAGAGATTGAAAGAGAAAGAAGAAGGAAGTGCAGAGAGAAGTGCAGTTCTATCTAGAACTGTAAAGCAAAAATTACCCTTGGCTTTTCCTTCTTTTATAGTAAGTGTCCAAATGCAATTATTCACATAGTTTTGCATATAGTTAAGGTCACTCCATGTTTGAAAAACACATATCAATATACTTCTGAATTGCAGGTGCAGCTACGGAAGCCCCTATTTAAAAATGCCAGCTAGGTAACTAAGTCTAAAGGGTAATCTTTGCTACAACTAAGGTAAGGGGAAGGATATTTAGACTAAATCTAGGTGTGTCGCAACTTTTTGCTTGTACATAAAGGGTAAAGTTGTACGAGCTGTCCAGCCATCTGCATTCCCTCACCCCTCAAGGGTACTCACACTGAGCACCTAAAAACACCATCTAATAGCAGAAAATCTAAATCGCTCTCCCATCATTTCTAACAGTTTCCATTTCTATGTAATACATATAGTACCATAAATTTATTCTATTAATCATATAAAAATAATACTGCATCTATCTATATATCATATATATACATATATATACACACCTATATATTTGTATGCATACATGTAAAGAAAAAAGCATTAACAAAGGCAAATACAAATTTCATTTTCATCATGATAGAGATGTATTAGCAGAAAATAAGAAGTTTAAGAAAATAAAGGTAGTCTGAGTTTCTTTTTCTTTTTTTTTTTTTCTTTTTTTTTTGACAATTAGCTTCACAGAGTAATGTAGCTCAATCCATTCCAGGACGCACTGCAGCTCTTACAGCTTTCTTTAAGGCCAGCTTTGAGTAGTTACCATCTAAACACTTTAAATATTTCAGTCAAAAATATCTGCAGAAATCTGGCTCAAAATGTCAAAATGTTCACATAGAAGTTTAAAAAAGGCTAAAAAAGCTACAGCTACAACATGGTTGGAGAGCGGGAGTGCTATCACACTGTGTGACCAGACACACTTCTACATTCATAAAAAACAGACAAAACTGCCTGTATCAGAAAACTAAATATTTATTGAAAACACACACACACACACACAATCTTATATTTTCAAATATTGGGTGATTTTTAGTCTCCTTTACTAAATCCCGCTGTCAGAACAATGTTAAAGCATCCTCTTGATTGTAGCCTTTATCCATACACTATTAAGATGCTGTATCGGAAATTACCTCTAAAAAGAACAGGAAAAAGTTTATTTTCAAAAGCATTTGGTGCCAGTGGACTTGCCCTGAACCTACTCTACATCCCTGTGCCACTTCACCTATAAATTTATGCATTTTCCCCATTAATAGAAGATGTATCTATAATAAAAAAAAAAAAAAAAAAGGAAAATCCTTTTCTTTTTTTGGTTGACACTGCCTGTGTCAGAGGAGATGACTTCTATATAGGACGTGCATGTGCAGCTAATTGCTAGACAATAGGGTAAGATGGATTCAAAAGATAATACCATTTCATCAGCAGTAATTGAACCATTACACTAAATATGGGATGGCACGCACTTCTGGCTGAACTCGGATTAACACATGGCTCCAGTCCACATGCCCAGCTCTCATCCTGATTTAATAATAACTGGTGCACAAAGCAAAACTGAGCATCGTATACTATAGTGTGTGACCTGTGTTTGACCCGGTATGGTTTACACGGAAAGATCCCGCTAATTTTCTTTTAAAAATATTAAGTAGGCTTAACAAAATGGAGCAAATGCATTTAGCTGATATTCCAGCAGCACAAATAACTGTAACTGGATTACAGTAATGTTGGACACGCACCAATAACAAATGCTGAGAAGAGTTTGCTTCAGGCAAAAATGTGCATATGGGAAACAAAAAGTGCATATGGGAAACAAAAATTATTAATAGAGTAGTGAAAGGGAAGCTAGAAGCATGGGAGAAGATGATTTAGATGTAGTAACAGATTTTTCCCTCCAACCAGAAAGGCAACATTATGCAACTGGAAAAAATAGAGAATGAAGTAAGTGTAATAAGCCTGGAGTAGACCACAGCTTGAGAAATGACATGTAGGGGGTCCCAAATTTCTAAAAATATGTTGCTAGAATGAAAAAAAGCAAAAAGGAAAATTATTAATATGATGGCAAGGCTACTAAAATCAATGAAATTAATTTTATTTGCCTTTTGAGAAGCAAATCATTTTTCTATAGAAAAAATAGTCTTTATGGTGATGGTCTGAGGGGTCAGGCACAACTCATTGCTGCTACAGAGTCCCTGGGCAAATTGTTTGATTTTAGTGAACACTCGTACTGAAAATGCGAAAAAAAAAACCCAAACAAGCAAACAAACAAAAAACCTTTCATTTAAACCCACAATCTAAGGGGTGGGAAGGACTTCTCAAACACGGCAGCTGAGGATCCACCTCAGGCCTTCTTAGCCCTCCCTGCCTACAGGTGCAAAAGGAAAAAGAGGCATGCAGGACTGCAACACCAAAAATAAAACTGCAAAGGAGGGAAAATACAAAAAGATAGGTGCTTATTTAAAAAATTGATCAGAAATTTAATTACAAACATTTTACTGGAAATCTGTCTACAAACTCTTGGTGTAATGTTTTTATTTATTAAAAAGGCTGTGCGGCCCCATAGGCTTTAAAAAAAAAAAAAAAAAGAAAGAAAGAAAAGAAATACAGGTTTTGAAGTTTTGTACAAGGAGATACACATAACACTAGCTGAGGCTGGGCTACCTGTGTTGTTCACTTGATTTCTATGACAGGACAGAAAAAGAGGAGGAAGAGCACACACAACCATACCCATTCTCAGTGCACATCCTATGGTTTTCCATAAGGATGGTAATTCAGAAATCAAGATACAATGAAAAAGAAGAATGACCAGGGGTTGGATGGGAAGCATATCAACACAGAAGGAACCTTCAGCTGGGAATATTAAGTCAAAATCAATCACGTCAAAGTTGGTTGGGAGCAGAGCAGAAGATTTACCAATTTTGCATCCAAGTGAATCAAAGAATCATAAAATCGCAGTGGAAACACTTAACTACAGGGGCACTTCCATGCCAATACAGAAATCTGCCTGACAGGATGTGCCAGTTTCAGAGTAAAGAAGTAGAGCAGGTTGTAAAGCGATCCCCTTTGGCAAACTCTGCTTTAAAATTTTATTTTAGTCTTTTAGTTTGGTTAAAATAGCATTTATATAAAATTATTAGGCAAAATAACAAGTATTTCTGACCCCAGTCCACGTACTGTCGTATCCGGAGTCATTCTGCTTTGGTCTGCTGCTTGTGCCTGTGGTAGATACAAAATCAGGTGTTCGCCATCAATTTGATAGAAATTGGCTTAGATGAAAATGCAAAACGCTCTGTTTGGAGAAGATGGATTGAATGCAGAGGGCATAAAGGAGAGCAAGGATTGGATTGCTGCAAACAGCATTTCTACTATGGAGGTTGTCTTTATTGAAGCCTTTTTTCACCATGTGCTCTTGAGAATGAAGAGAACCCGGGTCAAGACTTTCAGAAAACACTTAAATACAACCTGCCTTGACCCTCCACCCATGATCACAGAAATCTTCATTTCATGAAGTGCCTTTGGCCAGGCCCTATGGAGACCAGCGCCACTGGGTCCAAGGAATCGTAACCCCCTCCGTATCCCTTCAACCTGCAGGATCTGATTTGTGCATCCTGGCAAGCTCAAGATAACCTTTATGAGATCTGATTTCCTATCCTTTAGGAACTGCATTTCAGAACTGCAGGATCAGGCTAATACTCCAACCCTGCTTTGCGTATAATAAAAAAGGAGATGAAATCTTTTTATCTGAGTTACATGAAATTCATATCATCATTTCCAATACATGAAGCAGCTCACTACCTTAAGCAACACTTAACTGTCTCTCTGTTCGTCTAGGAATAAAACAGCATGTTATTTACTTGATGGTGATGCTTGATTTTGAAGGAGAAATTCAGCTATGTTGGGTCTCCATTCAGACACTAACCTAAGCTTTAATTATATACCATAAATACTCATGAGATATCTGTAAAACAAATTAATTAGCAGTTTTTATTACAGAGTTCAAGTTGCATTAAGTTACATGAAGTGCAACATAAAAAAAGAGAACACTATAACGAAGCTAGAATTTTTGCAATGTTATTATTTCAATGTTGGCAGTTCGGGTAGCAAATAAAGATTGCAAATGAGCCAATTCAGGCAATCTTTTTCAGGTGTAATGCCTTCTAGAGTATCTCATTTCCAACCAATTGCTTAAAATGAAACCCATATGGAAAGAACTATGCTCAAATCAATTAGCTTGCAATGAGATATTTTTCCTTCCCTAGGAAGCTATCTGTTTTCTGTACATTACAACACAAACACATTTTTAAATCGTTTGGAGCAGCTCTCTGACACTGTTTTGTCTTTGACCAGTTGTAAGTTATCATCACAAATGAACGAAAATCAGGGGGATGTCAACACATAGCCCAGCCAAAAAAGACAAAGTTTACAGTATATATTAGTGGGGATTCAAAATGACTAAGTTCCTTCTTCAGCCTTTAGAAAATAACAGCTTATTTTAAGCGCCTAACATAACTTTTACCAGAAACACAAATCCATTTAACCAGAGCATTATTGATTCAATGTTAAAAGAATGCTGAAATACTGTCATTTTTGTTTATAGATCTGAATACCACATCTAAGATTTCACTTCAGATGCATGTAACATTCTTAAAAAAAAAAATAAAAATCTAAATGTCTAAAAAGGTATTCCTGAAAGCCTAGGGCTGATTCCCTTCCCCTTCCCCTCCCTCCCTCCCTCCCTCCCTCCCTTCCTTCCTTTCTTCCTTTCCTTCCTTTCTTCCTTTCCTTCCTTCCTTCCCTTATTTATATGACAATATCAGTCTGTGAATCAAGAAAGGAAGATCCAGTGTCATTTCATATTTAACAGGCCTTTATTCATAATAATAGTCTAGACTTAAGAGGTTTACAAGATGATTTTTTTCCCTTTTAAATCTCTGTCTTCATTATTTTGAACAGTAAAAACAAGTTATTCACATCATTTGGAGCACATATTGTGCTATGCCATCTCCATCCCCAGTGACCTCAAGGTACTGGACCAATTGCTCCTTGCTTTGCTTCAGCTGTAATTTACTGCGTTCAGTGCAGAACTGGCAAGGTAAAAATCTAGGGCTGGAGTTAGACAGGAGCTCAAACCAGGCTGTCACAATAGTCTGGCTAGGATTATATGTACGTATGAATGAAGCCATTGAAAGAGCTAAAATAAACTGCGGTCTCCTTGTATTAGAGGAAATAAAGGCAGTCTGCTTGTTGTAGATATTTTAGGATTGTGTCTGGTTTCAGGAAGAGAAGGCAAAACTAAATATGCTTCTCAAAATGACAGTTTGGAATAAGGTGTCCAGGATACAGCAGATCAGCCCCTGGCCGCGTGCCTGAGCCACTTTCTGCTGTGTTGATGATTACAGCAAGTGGGGATAGAAGAGAGCACTTCTCTCCCTTTAGAGTACGCCAATGATTTTTATTGTTATAAAAACATCCATGAAAGTAAATCCTTAGTGACAAAACACATGCCTTCTCTTGGAAGCATTTGCTACCTTAGAATAACCATCTGGTCTCTATAACTGGATCACATGGAAAGCACATTAGCTGGTGAAGGAAATGGAGATGTTGTATATTATCAAGTCGCAAATTACATTTAGCTACTTCAAACAAGTCTGGTCTTTTTCTCCTCCTGTTAGAAGTCACTGACATTTTGCTTTTCTAATCTGTTGTGGGTAAGCAGGCCCAGAAGTATCGTGGCCATAAGAAACCTGCAGCCAGAAACGGAAGGAACAGCAGTCTCTTGCTCCCACAGAATCACAGATTACGTTCCTAAAAGACAAGTCAAAACTAATCAAGGAACAATTCAGGAGTCATATACTGAAATGCAGGTAATGATGCATATCACAAGGTGGTTTTGTTGTTATTAGTTTGCTTTGCCTCATTGAATGCAATGAATTCCAACACCGAGGAAAGCTCCACTTCAGTCAAACGGCTCTCACTCTGAGAAACATTTGCCTGATATTAATTTCAACTTCCATTTCCTTGGCTTCATCAAATTACTTTGATTCTCTAATACTATTTTAAATCATTCTTTACTCTTCTTTTTTTCATAACTTAGTTTCATAACTAGTTTCATAACTATTTATGCACCAGCTGGTTAATTTTGTGAGCATTGTTTATATTTTCTACAAATTTAGACATCATAGTACACAGACTTAGTCTGCAGTTCTCTGAATCACCTTTAAAAACTATTCTAAGACTGTTGCATTTTTCCCCTTCCATTCCTGTATTACAAAGGGCAACTTAAGTACTAAAATATAAGTTTTTCACACTTTAGTAGTTTGATTTTTGACCGTTTGCCCAACTTCTCCACTTTAAAGAAAAAAAAACCTTCCTGCATTTCTAAACAGTGGACAGTGATGCAGACAGCTAATTAAATTCCTTTCATCAGTTTATTTTTTGTGTGTTTTGTTCTTCTGTTGATTGCAGCTCATGATTTGTGAGGCTATATGCTTCTGATGTGCTTGGGAAAGGAAAAATACATTTTTTGCCATTAAATGTTTTAGTATGTTTTAACATAGTTGCATATTCAAATACCCAGAGTCCATTAACACCCACATTTTTCTTGCGTAGAAATAACATGAATTTAATGCAGTCAAACATTCTCTTTTAGCGTTTTATTAATTTCCTCTTAAGTAATTTCTTGATTTTTCTAAGCTTTTCTTTCTGAAGTTTAATGTTACTATGTTCCTGTTAGAATATGAAATTTAACACACTATGGTCTCTACATCAAATCTAGACTCTATACGCTAGTCAAAGCAAAATCAAAAGAGATTGTGCAATTTTCTGTATTTTTAATCTTTTTATTTGAATTTATTATATTTGTATAATTCATACCTTTTTATAATTCATTTAGCAATGTGCCACGAATATCATACTCTGCTAAAGAAACTCTTACCCCATTTTGATAGAAGTTAACTAACTTCTGCTAACTTTGATTTTACTACCCTCACTTTTTTTTTTCATTCCTATACAGATTAGAGCAATATCCCATGGATTATCTTCACTGTTTTTTGGATAAACCAGCATCTTTGTTCATTATAAGGATTACATTTTATCCACATATATCATTTATATGTAAATGCTACATGAATTCCATAAACAAAGTAAATTACTTGACTCAGAGGAAGACCCAGAAAAGACATAGAAATTGAAAGTTAAACAATTAGATGCAACTGAAACATTTCTCTACAATGCCTTATTAATTCACAGAACTCCCTGTAAGCAGATAAAAAATAAATTTACAGCCTTGGTGTAAGCTATAGTTCTGAGTTCCTTTATAATTTAAAGAGAAACATACTTCAGGCCATGAAAAGAAAAAAACATTGACTGACTAGTCCCAAGAAAAATAAACAGTGTTATTGGCAGATAATTCTAGAGTAAAGCTCTATGCTGTTTTGTTGAATTCTCTCTAGTCCTACTACCAAACATACAGCATATCCCCTTATTAAGCAGCATTTCTGCAGCTCATTAAATTGCACAAGGAAAATTCCACACAAGGAAATGCAAAAAAGTTCAGAAATATATTTTTAACTAGTTCAGAGCAAAGCATGATGTTGTTTTCATCTACCATGTCAAACAAAAATAATTTTGTTCTCTCACGACTAATGACTAAATAGTGAACTGCTTTGACACCAAATTAACTGTTTCTGAATATCACAGATCCCAGAATGGCTGAGGTTGGCAGGGACCTCTAGAGATCATCTAGACCAACTCCCCTGCTCCAGCAGGGACACCCAGAGCACGGGCACAGGGTGGCATCCAGGCGGGTTTGGAAGATCTCCAGAGAAGGAGACTCCACAGCCTCTCTGGGCAGCCTGTGCCAGGGCTCTGGCACCCTCACAGCAAAGAAGTTCTTCCTCACATGGAGGTGGAACTGCCTGGGTTTCAATTTGTACCCATTACCCCTTGCCCTACCACTGGCCACCACCGAAAAGAGTCTGGCCCCATCCTCTTTACATTCTCTCCTCAGGTATTTGTACGTGTTGATAAGATCCTCTCTCAGTCTTCTCTTTTCCAGGTTAAACAGGCCCAACTCACTTAGTCTTTCCTCATACGATAGATGCTCCAGTCCCTTATTCATCTTCATGGCCCTACACTGCACCCTCTCTAGAAGCTCCATGTCCCTCTTGTCCAGGGAAGCCCAGAACTGCCCAATACCCAATACTCCAGACGCAGCCTCACCAGAGCTGAGCAGAGGGGTAGCATTCTCTCCCTCGACCTGCTGGCCACACATCTGCTAATGCAGGCCAGGATCCCACTGGCCTTCTTGGCCACAAGGGCACTCTGCTGCCTCATGGTTAACTTGGCAAACGGACAAGTGGATGTTTCACCAGTCTTTGGAGAGACACCCAGCTAGTATGAATCATCCTAATTCACACTAAATTTAATTATTTGATAACAATGACAATAGTTTTTTTTTATTTTTTGAGATGTGAGAAAGCCAAAGAAACTACTTAAAAATAAAATTGCTATACTAAATCATTCTCATATTTATATATATATATATATATATACACACATATACCTAGGATTTTTTTCCCTCCCTCAAAAAGCTCTGGCACAAGTTTAAGAGGTTGGAAGTAACCCCTGCAGATTCAGAAATTGTAGATATTATCTTTTCATGAACAAATAATATTCCAAGCCTTTACAGGCATAAGAATATTTATATATAGTTGTAATTTTGGCAGCAAAACTCAGTAAACAATTATGTACCTAAGCCATGCAAATAAATTCTCTGTTGAATGTCTTCCATGTCATTCCACGTCAAGAGTATTGAGCATACACTAGACTTGACTCAACAGATATATCCTGACATAAACCCAAGCCTTTGCACTCTTCTGGGTATCTCAGTTCAGGATCCTGCTCGAGTTGGTTAGCAGACAGATGCAACACAACAATTCACACTGAGACTCTTGGGCCTGGGATGTCTGTTCCCAGAGAGTGGTATACAGATCATGGCCCACAAAATACAATCTTGCCATTAATAGGAAAAGCCTTAAGTATGGATTGAATTCTCTACGATACTATATTAAAATGTAGTGTGGAAGAGCACAGATACAGGAGGATACCAGAGAACTCAGGCTGTAAACACAAATCCACAAAATCGAACTGTCAGAACAGATTTAATGATCCTAGACACTTCTAAACTGAATTTGAACATGTGGCATTGATGGCTCCCATTTCCCTAGAGCTCAGTCTGAGCCTAATCACTTCAGTGAAAGGTAGGCTGAAAGTAATTTCATGATACTCCCTTTTATATGCAAGAAAGCACAGATAAATATACACTGTAGGATACACTTCAGTTCTGCCAGGAACAAAGGGACAAGACTCATTAATCCTTATGCTCAATCATTATAGGGTCTTCTCTATTTTTATGTCCACCGCATCTGGAACATAAGGAATCTACAGTACTACTCTGAGTGCCACATTTAACAAGAATTCAAGGAGTCCTATGACGTTTACTCTATACTCCACCACCAAACTGATGCGACCAACCTGAGCCTTACTCTAGTAGAGAAAAGGCTGAGCACATGATCTTGTTCTCCAGGAATATATGTTCTCCATGGCATGCAATGCCAACGAGTAGAGAGGAAAGGTAGTTAAACTCCTGTCTGAAGCAGCAACAACAGTTCTAATTGCTATCAATTAGGACCATTCTTTCCTGTTTGCTCTGGATCTCAAAGCATATTTAAGAACTCTGAACATTTTAGCTCCAGAACGCTCCATTGCAGAGAAGACTGGATTACTTCCTCAGTTCAAAGCAGGAACTGATTTTGGCTAGAATTACTGCCCAAAACATTGTGTGTTGCTGTCTTGTTTTCTCAAATCTTCTCCTGTGAACAAAGCCTCCAAAATCTTTTTCAGATTGAAAACTATTCAGCAATTAGGAATTAGGAATACCAGGACAGTCAGAAATATGTTATGTGGCAATTTACTCAGTTTCCAAACATATAAAACTACAAAACATTCATTCTTCTTGGTTAAGCTCTTATCGTATTTTACTATTCAGTAGCCCAAGAATAGCATCGAAATTTTTATGCAGGTCCAGTTCATCTGAACTTCCCATATAATTGCTTGATTAATCTCCAAGGCAGACCGTGTTGAGTGATTAGGATTCATCATTTAGGGGAATAATCTGCGTTCCAGTGTAGCTTAAAATTAACTGCTATTATATGAATCTCATTTACAATATTCAGCTCTCTTTGCTTTTCACCGTCATACATCTGAAAAACTGAAATAATGAACCCAAAAGCCTGGAGCACTGGAGAAAACAGTAGATTAGGAAGTATGGGAGAACCTGAACGGACCTCAACAGTTGGTTTCAGTCAACAAGAAAAGATATTAGAAGGAGAATCTTACTTCACAAGCGGCCTAGAAGGGTCAACCTAAACAAGTGAGCTTAAATCACGTGGGCAAGTCAACAGCATAAGAGGTCTGGCCAGGACTGAGACATTTTAATGGAATCATGCTCCAAGGAAAGCCCCGCTCACCGCAACACAGACCGTCTTCTAAAAGAGACGCTAGCAACGTGGCAGTAATTTTCAGCTATGTTTATTCACATAAAAGTTAACAATTTACATGCAAAATATAAACATATCATATATTCATAAAGTAATATCCCAGACCCACTTTAGCTTGTCCTGAGAAGTAAAATTCATCTCATTTTAAATCTGCAAGCTGGCAGGATGCACATTGAGACACTGTATAATAAGCAAAACTCATATGACAATGAGTGGTTCCTATTTCCTTGGGCTTGTAACCCTTACATGAATGAATATCCTATTTCACAAAACGTTGAACGCCACCGTGGCCAGAACAAATCTCACCCGGGCACTAAACGGAGCACTAAACCATACCGTAACATGGATGCCTTGAATGGGATAAAGCTAACAGGATGATCATGAGAATTAATGGTTCTTCTTTCTCCACACATGCAAATAACTACTATAGTTAAGCAGTCACAAGCAGTTCAGAATTTGGCCCTTTGTGTTTCCATACTCATTACACTCACATTTCTACTTCTAGAGATAGACCTCATCAGACTTTAAATCATTCTGTTTGTAGTAATTTCTATATCTTACAAGATCTTTTGCAATTCTGTAGTTATTGATGTTAACTACAAAAAGAATAATCCTCAGTTTCTCCAGTAACGAACCACTGAGTTTTCCCGTGATATTATCTCCCAGACCCTGAGGGTGACTTTGAAAAGAATGTTATCTCTAATGGAGATATGTAAGCAGATGTTATATTTGCCATCTGATTAAGCATTTTGGAATGATCATAAAAGTCACTTATCCATATGGAATGTCATATGTACCCACTGTTTAACTGGGCAAAGTGCATTCATTGGTTGGAAGAAAATATGTGATCCATAACAGCTAAGAAAAGACTAGGAATCTGAGTCCTTGTTTTCTCCATGCTCCTCTGGAAATAAATAAAGGGTTACGCATGAAGCGAATGAAGCTGCTTTTAAGACCTCTATCTCATCTGCAGATAATGAGCCAAAGATATCAAGTAGATCTTATGCTTCACAAGACGGAATCATTCTGTCCACTGCTGGATTCTATGCCCTCTTCTACCAAAGCATTTCTGTTTTATGCTGGGGAAGCTATTTAAACCAACATTTCACATGTGGACAATGCATGTGCCTCATTTTCTTGATCTACAATTCGAAAACATTAAACATAATCTGCAGCAGTATCAAAGAAAACCAAAAGCCTGCAGCTGAGGTCAACACTAATTGTCTTACATATTTCAAGTGATCTACAAGACCAAGAATTCTCAATTATCAGACCATAGATATTTCAAATCAAGCACCAAGATTAGCATGAAGGTTTATTTGTTTATTCATTTATTATCTTTATCTCTCCATCGTCTAGTTTACCCTGTGAGTTTCAGTTTGATGTTTTCTTCCCTTTACCATAATGTTATTTGCCACCTTCTTGCTCTTTCATTCCCACAGTGTTTCTATACAAATGGATTTTTATAAGCACTAATGTTAGTCTCTTCAGGTCTCTACCCAGAGTACCTTAACACAGTGCTGTACCTAAATTAATATTCTGATGTTATTCTGGGGTGCAAGAAAAGAAAGGCCCTGTGTTTTTAGTCCCAGGGCCTATTTCACATCCAAAGATCAAGAGGTTGTTATGAGAAAAGCTGGCTACATCTTGGAGGCCAAATCATGCTTTAAAGCTATTTAGTACAGCTTTATGCATGCATGCTATACTATATACTATACAGCATGCAAGCACATTGGTTGGTTAGCACAAAGAGATGTAATAACCTTCAGAATGTGCAAGGAAAATGAGTTCTTTGAAAACTTAAATATTATCTCTAGCAAAGATATACAGAGGCTATATAAACTCTGGGTTATAACTCAGGCAAATTTGGTTGCATTTTCAGAGAGGAGGGTGAAGGCATATCCTTAAAGGTCATCTTGCATCTCCAAAGGTGCAGGAACATCAAGAAGACAGAAAAAAAACCTTTCCAGGGTTATTTAACTATTTAAATTGCTGAACCATAATGCATCTTCCCTTCCTAACCTCATTCCATAAATGACTCAGTTGTTTTGGTTGAAGCTGTGAAAACATAGAAACAAATGATGAGATCAATCACCCTAAAGCACAAGCACAGAAAATTTTAGCTTAGTATATGAACTCTGACAAAAGTTACGAACTAAAAAAAAAGATTTTATAGGAAAAAAAAGCATTCCCAATAGATGTTATGATTATACTTACTCACTACATTCATGTACTGCAGTTGTCATAACTATAACTAAATAATTACAACTTTCCTTCTAAGTAACTTTCTTTTTTACTAAATCTCAAATCTACTTTTTTTGGCTTTGTCACGTACTGATAATAAATTTTTCTTTTATAGAAAATATCATTTGCTTGTTATAGTATCAGTAGTAGAGAAATTTTGACTTTTGCCAAAGTCTGCTTGATTAAAACTCCAGGAGACTGTGTTTTATGTAGGGTAGGTTCCTCAGTCCTCTGACCAGCTGCTTCTACCGAGATCCGTTCTAGTCCAGCAGTTCCTTACCTAACTTCACGCTCTGAACCTAGCTTGTTTCAGCCTCCATTTCTCAAGTTTCTGATCACATTCCCAGTCCCCTTACTCAGACATCAGTACCCTCAGATCTTCTTGCATTACTACTACTATAGTCCTTTCTGCTGGAAGACCCTTCCCAATCCTCTGTCTTGCCTGCATTTTGACAGTGTTAAAGATACTCAGATAATAATTTCAACAGGAGATTCTCTAATGCAAGCAAAGTTAGCATTCATTTTGTTAAAGGATGCTTCACTATATGACTGATAGTTCCTCAACATATTAAATTAAGATATGCTAAGCCCAGGTACTTTCAGACAAGCCTCTGTGGTGCTGCAGAGGAGAAAACATTTTTTTAACTTAATAGGTCTTACACTTCCCACCCTTATCCTGTAGCAGTTTGCATTCTACATATCTTAATAAAATGCAACCAGTTAACACAGAACATAGTCATACTGATATCATAAGTAATAGGATGAAATACATAATTAGTGTTTACTAATAAAAATGACAAATGAATAAACATGCTTTAGATGCAAACATAGTCTTTTTTTCAGAGCCCTAAAATATTTTAAACCTCTTTGTATGATGCACCCTAATAAGGACAAAGGATGATTACCATTAAACATACATTATTTATCACTCCATGATTTCTTTTTTTAATAGCAGAATGACTTGCATAACACACACCGAGATAAACAGATAGGTCTATTAATGTAACTGGTACACTTGACTGATGCTGATTTTGCCCCCTACTGAATATTAATGCCAACACTTTTCATTTTGTTTTGCCATTAGTAGCTAATAAAACCAACAAACAAGTGAATATGAGTTTCTGAACAAATAGCTGTTTCATTTAGTGAGCCTATGATGCCAGAGATATTCATAGTAGGTGTTAACTGATCGGCTTCAGCAAATATGTACCACATTAAGAGATGAAAGTGTGTACTGTGTTTCAAGGATCGACTACATAGCGCAGGCGTCATTAAAAAGAGCTAACACTTTCACCTGAAACATCATAGCTACCTGGCACTACCTTTCAAAGCTATTCTGCCCTGATATTTTTGTGCAAAATTCACTTTAAACCATGGCAAACTGTGGAAAGGCGTTTGAAAGGTGGTACCACATTTTTCACATAATGAGCCATGCAGCCATTTGGTTGGAGTTATCTTGAGCTGCTCTGCAGTTCTTTGAGATACGGTTCATAAGTCTCAGCCTGAGGGGCAGCTTCAGTCAGATTCAGCCAAATTCTAACTTCTTCATCTAATATTTCTAACACAATTTACAGGAAAAATCTGTGCAAGTTGCAACAATGTCCTGGATTGCCTACAGAAGCATTGCGCCAAATACCCGAAGCCCATGACCCTGTTGTGATACATTTCCTAAATTAGCATAGGGTCATTATGGTTGGAAAAGACCTCCAAGATCTTTGAGTCCAACTGTAAACCATACTATCATGCCTGCTAAACCACGTCCTTAAGTGTTACTATGCACACGTTTCTTGAACAGTGCCAGAGATGGTGACTCCACCATTTCCCTGGGCAGTCTGTTCCAATGCTTCACCACACTTTTCAGGTACAAATTTTTCCTAATATCTAACCTGAGTCTTCCCTGGAGCAACCTGAGGTCATTTCCTCCTGTCTTGTTGGAAGTTGTTCTGGAGAAGAAATCAACTTCCACCTCACTACAGCCTCCTTTCAGGTAGTTGTAGAGAGCAACAAGGTCACCCCTGAGTGTCCTCTTCTCCAGACTAAATAATCCCAGCTCCCTCAGTTGCTCCTTATAAGGTCTGTGCTCCAGCCCCTTCCTTAGCTTCATTGCCCTTCTTTGGATATGCTCCAATGTCCAGTTTTTCTCAGGGAATATTCCCAGTAATATTCCAAATGATCAGCATCCCTGCCTTCAGCAAGATTTCCTTTCCAGTGTCAATATTTGCAAGCACCCCCAAACCACAAAATCTCCAAGGCTTGATGGAGATTGGATGTCTCCAAGACATCTCAATTTATTTGGGCAGTTCGTGTTGGGTGAAGAACCCATAGCTGATGTGAAGTCATTAGTTCAGTAAATCGCTTGGGTGGACGATGTCCAAGACTTAAATAAAAAATGCAATTATTTAACCACAGTTAAATGAGACTCTTTGAGCCTTTATTCACACACACATACACATAGACAAAACAAACAAACAATCACACACAAAAAATGCCTCTTGAGTAATATCTCACAGCTCATAAAAGTAAAGGAGAGAAGAGGAAAATAGAAGACAGCACCCTGATCATCATGGATATGTAAAACAGTGAAGTTCCCATGCACAAACAAATCAATGTAGCAAAGAAAGCGATCCCAAACAGGATAAAGATAGAGGCTAAAAATCAAAATAATCTGTGCTTGGTTATTACTGTGAATCTGGGAAAATGGAAATGAAAAATCTCATCTTCTGTAAGCTACATGCTTGTGCTAAACAAAAGTTTCTCCATTATAACAAGCAATTTTCTGCACATAACAAATAATAAGAGTAAGCCCAGATTTCTTGTAGCATAGGGTTGTTGTCTTTTTTTTTTTTTTTACTAATAGTTAACCCCTGATGTGAAAGCTATTTTTTAATCTTTTTGATCCCAGACAGTGAATTTGGCAAATTATTAAGAACAGAGGGATTTACACGAAGTACATTTATATTAAATTACTCTGATTTAAACACAACTTTTATTTGCTTAATGCTGATATGTGAATTTTGAAATTCCTTGCTAATTATCAAACACATTTAAAAAGGTAGTCTTAAAGGGTTTAAACCATAATGGATTACATAAATCCGAATTCTTTTTCTAAAAGATTATATTTTCTTTCCTTTTTTTTTTTTTTTTGGAAAAGAACTAATCAAACATAATGATTCATTAAGAATAGCTTCAAATGATTTAAAAAACTCTGACATTTTGCCAGATGCTCTTAGCAAATCATATTACCTTTGCTTTATCCTTTTATCTCCCTGCTTCTGAAGTCCTCCAAGAGTTTCTATTACCTGCTCATTTCTGTTGCCCTTACAGAATATTATGAATAATATAATATGAATGTTTGATGTTCTCTGTTTAATAAACACATAGACTATCCTTGTGATAGAAACTTTCCAAGTTTCAAACCTAACTTTTAGCATTTAATTTTGTGTGTATTCTATCTTGTGTTCCCTTGGTTAATGTTCAGTGATTGCACAGACAGTCCAACCTGACCAAAACAGATATATTATTAACAATATATTTTTAAAGTGATTGCATAATTGAAAAGGTCACTGTACAGACAACGAAGTACTCAGTGTACCACAAAAAATGGATTAAAAATTAAGCAAAAACATCTTGTGTTTTTCAACACTCTACACTTGGCTGAGAAATATATTTGCCTGCAAAACTGTTACACGTGCTACAGCAAATGGAAGCTTTTCAAAAAAATTAAGAAATTTAGAAGCCCAAACTACATTCTTGAAAGTTTTCTCCAAAATAAACTAGGCAATTGTTGATTTGTTTCTTGAATGCCTCATGTCAACATTTTCTAAACTTGAGAATATTCACTTCCTACTGTTCCAGAGACAGGAAAAATTAAGCCAAGAATGGAAGTATAATGAAGTTCACTGCGGAGATCACGCTTGTGGTTGCAAAATGTGAAGCGGTGCAAAGAAGGAAAATATAACTTAGAGCCATACAGTATCGTAAGGAAAAAAAAGCTTAAAAAGTCTGGCATAACATCAAATTAAATAAATAGTCTGGCATAACACAGCAAATATCTCTGGACTGGGAAAAAAAAGTGAGGACTGCGGAGAAAACCTGTTCCCTACTAATAACAAAAGATAGAAAATAACAGAGTTTACGAAAGATGATAGTGGCAATGAGTGGCCTAAAAATAGCCTAGATAAGCCAAATAAAATAAATTAGATGATTATTTTTAAATTTAATGTTTTTTTTTTTAAATGACTTCTTTTTGGATGCATTCTTTAAGTCTCAGGACTGAGATTTCTCTTTTTTGGGGGCTCAGCTTTGACTAAACTCCGGCCAAGACCTGAACTGATCCAGAGAGCCATATTTTCAAGAAAGGAATCAGAAGGCAAATCTGGCAACTCCACCTCATACACAGCCAGCCTATCTATTGCAGACTACTGTAAGAATTTAAGCACTGGAACAGCTTGTCTAGAGAGACTGTGGAGTCAGTCCTTGGAGGTTTTTAAGACTTGGCTGGAAAAAGCCCTCAACAATATAGTCTGAAATCAGTGTTGACACAGCTTTGAGCAGGAGGTTGGATTAGAATCCTCCCAAGGCCTCTTCAAAGTCTGATTCTCTAATTTTCTTACAATTTAAGATGCTTTTATTTTAAACTAAACAAGATATACTTACTCAAAACACTATGAATCTCAAATATTAAAATATCAGCTTGAATCATTCATGTGGAGAATACTATAAATAGCATAATATTTAAGACTATAGGGAAATATATGTTTCATTATTATACTTCGCCTTCATCAACATCCTGCTTTTCTTTCCTTCTTTTTCTTTACCGCTTTTTTCCACAGACTTTAATACTCACAGACGTATGTGTTCTCCTAGCTTCTTTCTGTTTTATGAAGCTGATCTAAACTATAAATTCCTGACCTGGACCTCAAATACTTCCTTCACAAATTAATTCCATATGATTTCTTATGTCTTCTGCAGTTTTAAGCTTTTGTATAAAAAAAGTTTACTTTTGTTGCCCAGCACTTGTGTAACCCCTTTTTAAAGTTTCAAAGGTGAAATTACGACCACGGGCACAGAACTTTTTTCCAAGCATTAAGTATCACACCAAAGTATGCATCCCAAATATTCTCTGTGTTTCACATCAGTACAGAGATTAAAGAGAGATTGCATCTGCTCATGAAGGCCAAATCATGCTCCTGGTCTTCCAAAATTAATATTGAAAAGCTCACAACCTTCTTGTTCAGAAGAAAACAAAGTGATATCTGATTAGAAACATGTGCAAAAATAATCTAGCTGAAGGAATGAGTCACACATAGGTGTCAAACCTTCAGACGCAGTCAAGCAATCTCAGTGCCAAATTCTTGCAGAAACCAAGCTAGATCCAACCATGCGCTGGCTTGGCCAGCCCTTGCACAAGAGTTTGGATGTCTTTGGAAATGCGTAACACACTTTCTCTTTGGATATAACACAGGGTTATGAAAAGCAATTGTCCCACATTCCCAAGTCTTCCATTTAATCACAGAGCAGATAGAGAGAAAGCATTTTTTTTGCCCTGCTCTTTCATTACAATCTGACAGAACAGGATTGTTCACAGAAGGATAAATATGTTGAAATCTTCAATTCTCTTTTAATATACCGTATGTTTGCCCCAAAGTTACTAGCAGAGAACAAGGAAGTGTGAATCTTCCATATTGGGATAGAGTTGTTCCCTCAGAAACCTCAGACAACCTCTCTGGAAAAGGAAATTAAGAAACAGACCAACATTTATCAAAGTGGTGAAGATCTATATTCAGGGCCTTACAGTTGGTTTCCAGGAAAAAGTGGTTAAACTAGAAACTTTGAACATTTGCAAACACTCAAACCAGAGAGGATGCAGTTGTAAAAAACAAACAGGAATGTTAATGACTTCATCTGGACTGAAAGATGCCTAGAACTAACCCTTTTGACAAGTTTTTCTTTCATACAGTTAAATCTGGACAAAGAAGTTTGTTTATTTGATAAATTCAAAGGATGGACAAGGTGCCAGGTGTCCTGCAGATGAATAAAGTACAATAAAAGTGAATCTTGATATGAAAATGAACCATTTGCAGTTCAAAGATCAGTAGATCTGCAACTTGCAGTGACATTGGGAAGTCTCAGTGTCTGTTCAGAGTGCAACTCTCTTATTCACCCCTGTACTGGATTTTAACTGGGGGAAAGAAGGGAAAAGGAAAGGGAAAGGGAAAGGGGAAGGGAAAAGGAAAGGGAAAGGGAAAGGGAAAGGGAAAGGGAAAGGGAACGGGAAAGGGAAAGGGAAGAAAG